>SJXQ01006881.1:256996-267737 GCA_006408695.1 Aepyceros melampus | reverse complement strand
GGGGGAGGGGGGGGGGGGGGGGATACGCAGGGGTTGGGAGGGGCCTTCGTGAAAGCCCCTGGGCTCCTCATGGGCCTGAGTGGAGGATAAGGATACAGTTGGGGGTATACGGACCCACTGGGGACTATTTTTAAAAGTTGGTTGAGAAGAAGGAAGAGAAAGGGATGTTTCTTCCCACAGGAGCAACTGCAAAGACATCAAGCTGGATCCACCTAAGCTTTCAGATCCAGCCATCATGGGGCGGCTGCTGGGGGAACACCATCGCCCCCTTCTTTCTCCTCAGTGCCGGGGCTATCAAAAATACATATAAACTGTGAGAAAGTTCACATAAAAACGCTTTCTGCATGTATAAAAAAAAAGACTGGCTGTGGTCAGTGGCTCGGGATGTGGACTCGGCGGCCAAGGAGAGTTGGTGGCCACCCAGCGGCAGATAACCTGGTCTGGGCGGCCTGAGAGCTGGGACAGCGCCTGCTCTGGGGGAGGCTGCGTTCTCTGCGAGATGTTTCTGTGGAGCTGAGGTCTGGGGTGGGGGCAGGTGGGGGCTGTTACGGAGACACTGGCTCCATGAGTCTCGCTGTGACCCGTGCTAGGGTAGGCCGTAGGGGAAGCTGAGGCCCTTGGCCTCAGTGGACTCCTTGTCAAGGGCAGAAGCTTCCTTCATAGTAAACCTCCCAGAGAGCAGGCCTCCAGGAAGTCCTGAAACAGGTTCTGGGGTCCTTTCGTCAGGCTGTATTGAGTGGTCTGGAGAGCAGCAGGGTATGGTACAATTTCCCCTTCTGAAGGAGGGTTCTGCCCAGAGCTTCTGGAAGGCTGACATCACCTGGGCAGGGGACACCAGGCGCAGGAGGGCAGCCTGGCAGGCCTCTGGCCTGGAAGAAGGCTCCAGACAAACAGGAGGGCTTCCTTGGCAGCCTCCCCCGACCCCAGGCCAAGGCTTCGTGATGTCTCTTTTGGAAGGGGTGAAGGTAAGGAGAGGGGGTGGCCCTGTCTTTTTAGCACCCATTCTTCCCTATTGTTCGCCCTGCAAGGGCCGGGACTATGTGCCTGAGTGGGGGAGGTCTGAGGAGATGACCCCAGGCCATGTCTTTTGGGGTCTCAAGCAGCTGCCAGAGCCAGGAATGTAGTTAAAGACTGGTGGTGGTAGCCAGTGCTCAGGTCAGCCGAGGACCCCCGGTCCACTCACCTCCGAGCAAAGCTCGGATTGGCCGCCATTAGCTGACTTCGGTCCCCACAGGCAGCCTGAGAGGCGGAGCGAAGGGCTTGGTGTGTGACACACGGGAAGGCTGATCTGGAGCTCCTGGGAGGAGAGGCCTGTCCAGCTGGGGTCTCACTGGCAGCAGGCTCACTAGGGCTGGAGGAGAGGCAGGCCGCGCCGGAGGCCCTCCTTCAGGAACTGCATGTAGGTGGCTGTGGACGGGTCTTCAAAGGTGGACGAGAAGCTGAAGACGTGGTTCTCAATGTCCTCGGGCTTCATGGACGTGATGTCTAAGAAGTAGTTGGCGTTGATGTGGTGGACCTGGGGGAAGAGCTGGGTGAGGAGAGCGGGGGTGGGGGGTGCAGTGCCCACTGCGGCCTCGACTTTCCTCGTCTGGGCAGATGATGGGCAGGCCGGGCAGCTGTGAGCGCCGCTGGAACCGTTCCCCTCCTCCGCTCACAGGGCTCTCTGCCTCCAGGACTCCACACCTCGCTCACCAGGCAAAACCTAAGGCCTTTCAGTATCACCCCCCACCAACCCTGCCTCTGTGCCCTTTGACCCTCTTGTCTCTGATCCCACAACCCCTGAAATCCACACTCACTTCTGTCAAAATACCTGCATGCCTGGCCTGTGTCCCCATCAGCCTCCCACTCCAGCTAAGTGAGCACCTTAAGAGCAGGTGCCCAGTAAACGAAAGGGAGAGTGCAGGCCACCCACTGTCCAGGCGGAGTCCTATTTGCCCAGCTCCGCCGCCCGGGGCCCTGCTGGGCTGGGTCCACCAAGGGGGTAGTCCATGGACCAGTGTGATCTGGCTGATACCCTGAGGCCTTCCCTTCCCTGAGCCTGAGACAGAAGCTTCCCTGGTGGCTCAGCTGGTAAAGAATCTGCCTACAATGCAGAAGATCCTGGTCTGATCCCTGGGTCAGAAAGATCCCTGGAAAAGGGAGTGGAAACCCACTCCTTGCCTGGAGGATTCCATGGCAGAGGAGACTGGTGGGCTACTGTCCGTGGGGTCGCAGAGTCGGACACGACTGAGGGACTGATGCTCAGGCCAACCCAGCTCTTGCTCCTGCGCTGCTCCCCGCCTGCTGACCTCCCACCCTGCCCATCCCCCAGGAGTGAAAGGAGAAGGAGCAGCTTGCTCAGAAGAGCAAGCGATGCTGAGGCTCACAGCTGGGCGCCTGTTCAGAGCCGGCTATACTTCTTCCTTGTGCAGCTCTTGCCATGTCTCTGCACACTTCTGAGCCTCAGTTTGTAAAAATCAGCATTAGTGATCATCAGTCTCGTGTGCGAATCCCGCTCGAGCACGTGAGTGAGTGCTGTGTCAGGGAGAGCGGGGGTCTTGCCTCCGCCTGGGTGGTGTCAGGTCCTTTCTGCTGCCACCAGGCCTGCCCCCTGTCACCCCCCATCCCTGCCACGCCGGGGCTGGCTGCAATGGTCTGAGGTGAGACTTCCCTTCTGGGTCACATTCCTGCCCACTCTACTGCCCACTGTGCCCCAGAGTGCTGCTGAGGTCCCCATTCTAAGGGAAGGTCCCAACACCTGCAGGCAGGCCGAGGGGACATCAGGGGATAACTGAGGCTCAGACTGGCTAAGAGACCAGCCAGGAGGTGGCAGAGCCAGCCCGGGATGATGAGGTCTGTACGCCACGGCCCGGGCTCGCTGCTGCCTCTGCCTGCAGCGGAGGCCGGGTGGCGGGGACCTACCACGGTGCCATTGGGCAGGCAGACCATCATCTCCACGGGGAAGCTGTACTTCTCCAGGTGCAGGCCGGCCAGCTTCTGGTGGGAAGGGTTCTCCTGGTTGTTCTGCGGGGACAGTTGGGTATGCTCCTGCCGCCTGGGCTCCACTGTCCCAGGGGCTCCCATGGGACTCTTGCCACCCACCTGCTGCTCACCTGCAGGTCCTCCAGCTCCTTCACCAGGGACCAGGTGCTGATGAAGCTCTCGTTGAGGAGTGTGAGGATGGGCGAACTTTCCAGGACGGTCTCCCGGAGAGTCCGCCCGAACCTGTTCAGGGAGAAGCAAGGTCAGGACCCCACATGTCTCACTGGGGTTTCAATCAGCAGTAAACCTCAGGGACTACAGAATACTCTGTGCACCCAGGTGAAATAACAGTGACTCAAACAGTGCCACAGAAGAGGCACTGAATTCCTGGGAGCTGTAATCAACATCAGTAACGTGCTGGGATCCTGGGCCGAGACTTGCTGTTGGGCCCCACCTGGCCCAGGGGCTTGCAGACACTGACCGCTTCTTAAATCCACTAAACGCTGCCCCAGGATCTTTGTACACAGGACTGGAAAAGGTCAGTTTTCATTCCAATTCCAAAGAAAGGCAATGCCAAAGAATGCTCAAACTACCGCACAGTTGCACTCATCTCACATGCTAGTAAAGTCATGCTCAAAATTCTCCAAGCCAGGCTTTAGCAGTATGTGAACCATGAACTTCCTGATGTTCAAGCTGGTTTTAGAAAAGGCAGAGGAACCAGAGATCAAATTGCCAACATCTGCTGGATCATGGAAAAAGCAAGAGAGTTCAATCTATTTCTGCTTTATTGACTATGCCAAAGCCTTTGACTGTGTGGATCACAAGAAACTGTGGAAAATTCTGAAAGAGAAGGGAATACCAGACCACCTGACCTGCCTCTTGAGAAATCTGTATGCAGGTCAGGAAGCAACAGTTAGAACTGGACATGGAACAACAGACTGGTTCCAAATAGGAAAAGGAGTATGTCAAGGCTGTATATTGTCACCCTGCTTGTTTAACTTCTATGCAGAGTACATCATGAGAAACGCTGGACTGGAAGAAACACAAGCTGGAATCAAGATTGCCGGGAGAAATATCGATAACCTTAGATATTCAGATGATACCACCTTTATGGCAGAAAGTGAAGAGGAACTAAAAAGCCTCTTGATGAAAGTGAAAGAGGAGAGGGAAAAAGTTAGCTTAAAGTTCAACATTCAGAAAACGAAGATCATGGCATCTGGTCCCATCACTTCATGGGAAACAGTAGAAACAGTGTCAGACTTTATTTTGGGGGGCTCCAAAATCACTGCAGATGGTGACTGCAGCCATGAAATTAAAAGACGCTTACTCCTTGGAAGAAAAGTTATGACCAACCTAGATAGTATATTCAAAAGCAGAGACATTACTTTGCCGACTAAGGTCCGTCTAGTCAAGGCTATGGTTTTTCCTGTGGTCATGTATGGATGTGAGAGTTGGACTGTGAAGAAGGCTGAGCGCTGAACTGATGCGTTTGAACTGTGGTGTTGGAGAAGACTCTTGAGAGTCCCTTGGACTGTAAGGAGGTCCAACCAGTCCATTCTGAAGGAGATC
The DNA here is from genome assembly GCA_006408695.1 of Aepyceros melampus. Classification (NCBI taxonomy): domain Eukaryota; kingdom Metazoa; phylum Chordata; class Mammalia; order Artiodactyla; family Bovidae; genus Aepyceros; species Aepyceros melampus. The sequence goes on along the minus strand of SJXQ01006881.1, from coordinate 263,207 downwards.
AACCCTGGGATTTCTTTGGAAGGAATGATGCTAAAGCTGAAACTCCAGTACTTTGGCCACTTCATGCGAAGAGCTGACTCATTGGAAAAGACTCTGATGCTGGGAGGGACTGGGGGCAGGAGGAGAAGGGGACGACCGAGGATGAGATGGCTGGATGGCATCACGGACTCGATGGACGTGAGTCTGAGTGAACTCCGGGAGTTGGTGATGGATAGGGAGGTCTGGCGTGCTGCGATTCATGGGGTCGCAAAGAGTTGGACACGACTGAGCGACTGAACTGAACTGAACTATCCTTCTATTTATCTAAAACACTTCGTCCTGTCACTCGACAAACCCTTAATCATTCTTCAGAGTCTCAGCTGTGTCACTCTTTCAAGTAAGACTTCCCTGACACCCCTCCCCCCCCCGTTACACACTCTTGTGCCACTCTGGACCTTGCCTTGTGTAAACTTGCCACACTTGTAGTGTCTGCCTTCTGCACACAGTTTGCTCCCTGAGCCCAATGCGGGATGCCCAGCATCTAGCCTACGGCTAGGCACAGGAGGTATCCAGGATGTTTGTCGATCGGCTGGACGAGGGCAGGGGCACTGTGTGCTCCTCTTTGTAACTCCCGTCAGGCACCCAGAGATCTTTGCACCAGGGGGTCTTTGGTGTATTTTTCTGATTAAGTGTCCAGGCTTTGGCACTATTTTTCTCTCACTTGTGTGCAACACTTTCCAGAGCAGAGACACTTTCACATTTGTTTTTACAACGGTGGGAGATAAGTATGTTATCCTCTTATTGCTGAGAAAACTGAGGTCTGGGAAGGAAAATCACTTGGCCAAAGCCTCCTGGCTAAAGATGGCAGAGTTCGGCTCCTTCTCCTGAGTCCAGCAGCTTCCTCAGAGGTCAGCACAGCACCCCAGAGCCCTAACCCCGCCTCCCTGCCCCAAACGGTCCTCAAGCAACCTTGGGCGCTGACAGCAGGGTCCCGTGGTCTCAGAGCCTCCTGCGCCCACGAGGAGTGACGGCTCCTCCCTCTGCCTGCCGACTGCCAGGGTCTCCTCACCTCAGCAGGACTGGTCGTCCAGGGCCCCCCACAGCAGGATTGAGTGCACCAGCTTGTTCTTGGCCTTGGCTTGGTCAAAGGCCTCAGTGAACGGCAGGTAGGTGACCTGGGGCCAAGTGGGGACAGAGAGAAGCTATTGTGTGCGGCCAAGGTCCCACTGCAGGGGCTGGGGGTGTGATGTGCGTGTGTGTGTGTGTGTGTGTGTGTGTTGTGTGTGTGTGTGTGTGTAGTGGATGTGTGTGTGTGTGTGTGTGTGTAGTGGAGTGTGTGTGTGTGTATGCACATGTATGAATATGTATGTACATACGCTTGGACATTTGTTGTGTGCATGAGATGCTGAGCCAGGGGATGGCTCTGCCAAGTTCTGAAGGACAAAGGGGCAGCTCCCTGGCCCAGGCTGAGCCCCACAGGGAGGCAGCCTCAGCCACAAGCCCTGCCTAGCACTCGGTGCCCAGGGCCCATCTGCCGCTCCTCAGCTCTCACCCCAGCCCCAGGGAGCCCGCCCCTGCCTGTGCCCGCTGTCCCGCTTCACCTTCTTGAAGGGGTACATGGCCACCTCCAGGCGCCGGGCTGCCTCCTCCCAGCTCAGCTCCTGCTGCCACTGGATCTCCTCAAACACAAACTGGAGGGGCTCCCCTGAGGGCAGGCGGCTGTCAATCAGGTTGCCATCCTCGTCCAGGATCACGGAGGGCACCGAGGGGCCCAGCGCCTCCAGCTCCATCTGGGCCAGGGGTCAGTGAGGGATATCTCAGTGAGGGGCAAGAGTCCTCCAGGGGCCCCAAGAGACCCTCAGAGACACGTCACTCATCGAAGAGGTGGGGAGACAGGCCCAGGGAAGGGCAGGGCCCAGTCAAGGCTGTGCAGTGAGTCTGGTACAGGGCCCACTGTCCAGCCAGGGCTCCACCGAGGGAAGCCAGCTGAGGGCCCATGGCAGATGCTGGACTCTGTGTGCAGGAATATGTGTCTTCCCAGGATCCTGCTTTGCCTGCCAGGAACTCTGTCATTCCCTGTCCCGAGGCTCCTAGCCAGCTGGGCCTCCCTGCAGCCAAGCTGAGAGACCCTGTGGCAGGGCCCTGCCACCAAGCCCCACCTTCCAACCTGGGGCTTCCTGGGTGGCTCAGTGGTAAAGAACCCTCCTGCCAATGCAGGAGATGCAGGAGCCCTGGGTTCAACCCCTGGGTCAGGAAGATCTTCTGGAAGAGGAAACGGCAACCCACTCCAGTACTCTTGCCTGGGAAATCCCATAGACAGAGGACCCTGGAGGGCTACAGTCCCTGGGGTTGCAATTGTGTGTGTGTGTGTGTGTGTGTAGTGGATGTGTGTGTGTGTGTATGCACATGTATGAATATGTATGTACATACGCTTGGACATTTGTTGTGTGCATGAGATGCTGAGCCAGGGGATGGCTCTGCCAAGTTCTGAAGGACAAAGGGGCAGCTCCCTGGCCCAGGCTGAGCCCCACAGGGAGGCAGCCTCAGCCACAAGCCCTGCCTAGCACTCGGTGCCCAGGGCCCATCTGCCGCTCCTCAGCTCTCACCCCAGCCCCAGGGAGCCCGCCCCTGCCTGTGCCCGCTGTCCCGCTTCACCTTCTTGAAGGGGTACATGGCCACCTCCAGGCGCCGGGCTGCCTCCTCCCAGCTCAGCTCCTGCTGCCACTGGATCTCCTCAAACACAAACTGGAGGGGCTCCCCTGAGGGCAGGCGGCTGTCAATCAGGTTGCCATCCTCGTCCAGGATCACGGAGGGCACCGAGGGGCCCAGCGCCTCCAGCTCCATCTGGGCCAGGGGTCAGTGAGGGATATCTCAGTGAGGGGCAAGAGTCCTCCAGGGGCCCCAAGAGACCCTCAGAGACACGTCACTCATCGAAGAGGTGGGGAGACAGGCCCAGGGAAGGGCAGGGCCCAGTCAAGGCTGTGCAGTGAGTCTGGTACAGGGCCCACTGTCCAGCCAGGGCTCCACCGAGGGAAGCCAGCTGAGGGCCCATGGCAGATGCTGGACTCTGTGTGCAGGAATATGTGTCTTCCCAGGATCCTGCTTTGCCTGCCAGGAACTCTGTCATTCCCTGTCCCGAGGCTCCTAGCCAGCTGGGCCTCCCTGCGCCAAGCTGAGAGACCCTGTGGCAGGGCCCTGCCACCAAGCCCCACCTTCCAACCTGGGGCTTCCTGGGTGGCTCAGTGGTAAAGAACCCTCCTGCCAATGCAGGAGATGCAGGAGCCCTGGGTTCAACCCCTGGGTCAGGAAGATCTTCTGGAAGAGGAAACGGCAACCCACTCCAGTACTCTTGCCTGGGAAATCCCATAGACAGAGGACCCTGGAGGGCTACAGTCCCTGGGGTTGCAAAGAGTTGGACATGACTATGACTAAGCACGTGAAGGGACCACCTGTGCGCTCACCTGGGGTATGTAGCCGATGTCCACCTCCATGTTGCTGCTCTCACTGGCCCCATACAGCCACTCCATGTCCACATTCAGAGACCTGGAGACGGGAGAGGGCACCCAGGGCACAATGCCATCATCAGAGCCCATCAGACATCAGACTCTATCTCACAGAAAGCCTGACGCTGGCCTCATTTTATAGATGAGGACACTGAGACTCAGCAGGGTGAACTTAAGGTCTCAGAGCCACTGGGATGCTGACGGCAGAGCCTGGGACCTTTTCTTTCGCCAGGCTGCCTCTTCTAAAGGCATTAGGACCACACCTCCCTCCACCGACCCAGGCCTTTACAGTTTACAAAGGGCTTCCACATCCACAGTTCATGTGCTGCCCACGACCCATGACTCTTGGAGGCAGCGGTCATCAGTACCTCCCCCAGCACCTCGAGTGGGGCAGGAGTGAAAAACGGGTACTGTCCTCTCACTGCAGGCCTCCTCCCCTGTCTCCAGTGGGAAGTCTGGCCTGATCATGTGCAACCTGCAGATCCACCACATGAGGGCGCCCCAGGACAGGCTACCAACCACCTTGGGCGGTGAAGCAGGCACTCCACCCCCACCTCCTGCTCCTTCATCCAATCCAGGCCCCCACCTCCACCCCTGGGCTGGGGCAGGCGCGCCCTGGGCCGAGCCCCCGCAGCACAGGGACATGGTGGCTGAGCAAGGGAGAGGAGGGCCGCTCCTTCCTCATATTTTCACATGGGCCCCTTGTTGCCCTCGGTATCCCTGAATGAGGATGGCAGGTCGCTCCTGGTCCTGGGTTCTCTTCCCAGGCTGTCCTGGTGACCCTCTCACTCCTGCCTAGGACCCAGCTGCCCATCTAGCAGATGAGGAAACTGAGGCCTGGAGGGGGCCACAGCCTTGCCCACAGCCGCTGGTGCCACAGCTGAGACTTAGCTCTGGGCCATTCGGCTCCCAGCCCGGGAACCGTCCTGGTACAGAGTTACTCAGGGCACCCTGGGCTTCCCATTTGGGAAAAAGCTGGAAAGGCTCTCTGCGTCCCGTGTTCCCTTGACAAGAGGCTGACCCTGAGCAGGTGGAGCAGGCAGGCAGGTGGCTGGCATCGAGCCCTTCCAGAAGCCATCCTCAGTCCCCATCCAGGGTCTGGGGTAGCAACTGCAGGCAAGGAGGGCCTGCCCCTTAGGTCTCCGCATGTGCTGTTCCCTCTGCTAAACCCTCCTCAGCCTCCAGGTTGCTGCACAGATGTCCCTTCCTTTGGGAAGGCTTCCTGCACCCCCACCAGTCAGGCCCCTTGCCCACCTGCCAGCCTTTCGCTAGGGTGCCAGGGCAAGGTGTGGTCACAGGTCTGTCAGCAGAATGAGCAGGGGGGCTCCAGCTTCAGGGAGGGGCTGCGGGCTGCTGCCTTGGGTCCCAGCGCAGGGCTGGCTGGTCACTCCATCATCCTATAAGCGTGTCCCAGGTGCTGCCTGGGATGATGGAATGACCACCTCCTCGCCCCCAACCACCTCATACTGCCTCCTCCAAGGTCAGCTCCAGGTGCTTCCCAAGAGAAGGGGCTCTGGGGAGAGACTGAGGGGGCTGAACTCTGGGGGCTGGTGGGGGGCACACGGGAGCAGGATGCTAGGGTGGGATGGAAGCTCTCACCTGTGGTTGGGCACGAAGAGCCGGAAGTCACGGACGTGGGTGGCATCTTTGGAGAGGATGATGTGGCCGGTGAACTGGCCAGGGGAGAACCAGAAGGGGAAGTCGGGGGCTCGCTGAGCTGGAACTCGGCGTGGATGCTGGAGGGAAAGGACCCGGCTGGGAGCGGGACCCCTGGCCAAGCAGAGCTTACCTGCCCGCCCCCTTCTGCCCCAAAGCTTGGAACCCACGCAGGGATGACCAGACTCTGGGTGGGGCAGAGGGCTGGGCAGGGGGCGGAGGAGTGTGTGGGGCAGGGAGAGGGGAGGCCCTCAAGGCGCTGCCACACCTTCAGGGCCCAGCTTCCCTGCAGCTTCCCTGGAAGCCTAGCTGACCCTCCTCTGAGCTCTCACAGCCTCTCCAGGGGCTGTGTGACCTGGTGTCACTGCTCTTATGCACCCCCTTCCATGTGGATGACAGTCACAGCCATCAGCCCTATGCTAAAGCACACTCCGCACTTTTTCCTTCCTCCTGGAGGAAGTCACCCCCTCCCCGGTGCGTGAGGAGGAACGTGAGGCTCAGAGAGCAGAGCTGCTTGGCCAGGCCCGCAGGGAGGTAAGTGGTGGTGATGGTGGTGGCGGGGCCCGGCCCTGGCTCCCGGGGCTCTGGAGCCCCAGGCCCAGGTGAAGGCAGGGATGGGGCTGCCAGGACCCCTCACCGGAACATCACGGTGTAATAGAAGTCGCTGACGGCGGTCAGGCAGGCCACGGCCCCCTGAGGGGCAAAACGGGTCTTCACGAAGGGCCGTGGGTGGAACATGCTCAGGAGCCGGTGGATGATGACCTGCGGGGAGGGCAGTGGGACCAGGGGTTGGCTTGCGGGGACCCTGCTCCCCTGGTGAGTGTCAGCCCTGGACCACGGGTAGGGCTGGATGGAGGCAGGAGTGCAGGGCCGGGGGCAGGCCAGCGCCGTGGGGTGCAGGTGCAGGGCTGGGGCATGGGGCCAGGGGCCGCCCTCACCTCCTTGCCCTTGGGCGGCGGTGGGTAGAAGCGGTTGTTGGACAGGTAGCCGGTGAAGACGCTCAGTTCACTGGGGATGATCCACCAGGGCTCGCCCAGCTCCACGTGGCCCCGGGGCGGGAGGAAGGGCCGGAA
>SJXQ01006881.1:228666-250025 GCA_006408695.1 Aepyceros melampus | reverse complement strand
CTGTGTTCCCTGCTGGGGCCCAGGTTTGCTCCTGGGCCAATAACTAAGGTTCTGCAAGCCACCAGGCAGGGCCCAAATAGTAGTAATAATAAGTTAAAATTGAGGAGCCTGAGCCCTGACACCTAGGTCTATCTGAGTCCAAATCTCTTGCCATGCTGCCTCTTAAGGATGATCCAGCTGCCTGAGTGGTGGGGGTGGCACTGGTCTCTACCGCCACTCTGTCCTTCATGGGTAACCAGCCATGACAGGCCATGTGGGCAGGGTCCTGCCTTCCTAGTGCCCATAAGTGACCTGGCACATAGTGGGCACTCTCATGTCTTTCAAACGACTGACACCCAGGGACCAAGAGCTGTGGACCCTGGACCCAGCCCTTGCCCAGCTCTCTGGCCCCCCATCCTCCGAGGGACCCACAGAGGCCTGGCATCAGGTGTTGACTTCTGAAGGCGTCCAACTGTGCCACTTCCAACTCATTATTGCTGATGTTTGGGGACACCCTGAATACCACAGATGCTATTAGAAAACCAAATTCCGTTCTTTCAGGAAGCAAAGCTAACAGCACAAAGCAGGTTGGAGGGAAGATTGATGAGTCAAGGCCCCTGGAAAATAAATGAGGGACGTTTTCTTCACCAGATCACTTTTACTTATTGCACTTGCTTTTTGTTAAAGACACAGGACCCCACTGGTTCTCGGTGGCCCAGGGCTGGAGAGATGTGACTGAGATTGGGAAGGGGCCTGTCTCTCAAAGCTGTGGGCTTTCTGGGCAGAGAGGGAGTGGAGAGGGGTGGACTTACAAGATTTGACTCAAGTCAGTGAAACTCTGGAAAAGGGGTCAATCTTGGTATCCAGCTCTGGGGAGACATCAGCTCTGGCCTTGGCAGTGTCCCGCTGGTGGGCACCCTTCCCAGGAGGGCTTGCCTCCAAGCCAAGGACCGGGGCAGAGCAGGACAGAGCCTTGAGAGACTGGGCCAGCAGGGTGGCTGGAGCTAAGGGCAGCCCTGCAGGAGCTCTTTGGCACCTCCCATGTGGGCAGGGTGATATCTGGTAGTAGCAGCAGTGGAGACTGCACCAAGGTACGTGGCATGTTGGTCATATCCTTCTCACCCATTAGCAGGGAAATCACTCACCTACTCAACAAATAGTTACTGAGGGTCTTCTATGCTCTGTTCTGGGCACTGGAGAACCATCAGAATCTCTGATCTTTTTTATTGAATTAAAATTTTAATTAATTTTTAAAAAGGAAGATCTTGAGAAGGATCCTGGTATTGGCAGTGAGACACTGAGGGTCTGCGATCTCAAGTCTAAAGAGAAAGAGTAGACTAGCCAGTGGTTACCCTCCCAGTGGCCACTTGACATTTGTTTCAGTTCATTCCAGGAGGATAGAGAAGGGCAGGGAGGTAGGGAGCGTCTCAGCAAAGCTGGCTTCAGCTCTGGTCATCTCACCTACCCACTGCATTTAAGGATCTCCAGGTTAAGAGTTTCAAAACATAAGGCACCTAGTCCATCAGTCAGGAGAAGGGAAGTCATTCCAGGTTCCCAGCAATCTCCTATCTTAGATCTGAGAGTGTCCAGGGCTTCAGCTGAGCTTTTCAGGCCAACCAGCAGTTACTTGGTCAGTCCTGTGGCCTTGAACCCATCTCTGGGAAGAGCTACAATCAGAGGGAGTAGGGGGAGTCTAGCCCCTAAGCCTTTGGAGGCACAGTTAGATAGCGAAATAGAGGGCCCTGGGCTCACTGATTCTAGGAGCAAAACTGGTGTGGGCAGCATCTCTCCTGGGCTGGGCAGAGTGAAGGCTGGACACACAGCAGAGCCATTCCTATTGCAGCCACCAGCCCCGAGAATTGCTCCTCGGCCTGTCTGGGCTTCCCTTGGTCTCAGCTGCCCCTGAGATGCGCCTGTCGTGGCAAGTCCACCTAGCCCGCATCTCTCCAGGGCCGATGTAAAGCAGGTGGACAAAGTTCACTGGTTCCTCAACCACAGCCCAGTCAGTCCAGCTCCTCTTGCTCAGCTCGGGTTCTTCTACCATGCAGCAGCCTGGTTTGTCCCAAATGCCTTCATGTTCCCTGATGGTTCTGGGTGACCGATCTGCCTGGGGCCCCAGAGGGTTCTTACTCTGATGCCCAGCCTGCCCCCTCCTCACTCCCCTCAGGTGTAAAAACACCCTGGGTATACTCAGCTGGACACGCCTAGAGCAAGTAGAGTTCTCATAGCCCTTAGCTGAGCAGGGAGGGTCAGCGTCTTGGACCCCGAGAGACTAGCAGGGTCAGGGAGTGGGGTGGGCAGGCCGGCACAAGGTTCTGTCTCCCACCAACTTGGAACCCTGTTCTGCTCTGGCTTTGAGTCATCTGGCTGCAGCTGGTAGCGGGGCTTTTCACTCTGTGCCTGCCAGGGTGGAGTTTACGGGCTCACTCCTTAATGCAGTGGGGAAGCCAAGGACCGGCGTCTCTGGTCTTCTGGGCAAATCAGCGGAAACTCTGACTCCCGGGAAGTGAGTGCACGCAGAGGAGGGTCCCCTTGGCTTTCAGGAGGGCTTAAGAGAGGCTTCACAGAGCTGATGTTCAGCCGGGTCCGGGTCCGAATGCGGGAGTTCACTGGGTGGAGCACTGGGAAGAACATTCCAGGGGCAGGCAGAACAGAGGCAGAGGCCCTGGGGCATGTCTATGGCTTTGTGAGGACGTAGTCCTGTGGGTCTGGGCAGAGGGAATTCAGGGCAGAGGTGGGGGTGCTGTGAAGGGAGAGGCGGCAGGAAAGACAGGCTGAGATCCACCCAGCTTGTGAAAAGCTTGGACTTCACGCTGGGACAGTGCAGTCACAGCAGGGCAGGACCTTCCGCCACTGAGGCACCTTCAGATGCCCGGGACCCGTACCTGACCCCGTGTCCTGGCTTCTGCCTGGAGGCACAGGAGCTTCCACACCCCGGGTGTCCGTGCAGACACTCCCACTGCTCCCCTGGAAGAAGAGACAAGTGGCCTTGGTGCTGGGTCACAGCCTCATACCTCAGCTGTGGCTCTTTCTCACACACATCCACGTCCACACCTGCCTGCCTTCTGGAAGCGTCCTCTTTTCTTCTGCTCCCTGTGTCTCTGGGGTGCGGGCGCCGGAAAGGGTCTCTCTCCTGCAGGGGGCTCTGCCGCTCTCCAAGGAGTAAAACCAAATGATTTTTCTACAGTAGCTCTAGGTGGCGAGTGTAAAGTTGGCTCAGCGGGGAAAGAATCCGCCTGTAAGACAGGAGACGCGGGTTCAGTCTCTAGATCAGGAAGATCCCTTGTAGAAGTGAAGTGAAGTGAAAGTTGTTCGGTTGTGTCCAACTCTTTGCAACACCGTGGACTATACAGTCCATGGAATTCTCTAGGCCAGACTACTGGAGTGGGTAGCCGTTCCCTTCTCCAGGGGATCTTCACAACCCAGGGATCAAACCCAGGTCTCCCGCATTGCAGGTGGACTCTTTACCAGCTGAGCCACCAGACCTGGAGAAGGAAATGGCAACCAGCTCCTGTATTCCTGACGGAGAACCCCCATAGGCAGAGGAGCCTGGCGGGCTATTGTCCTTGGGGGTCTCAAAGACACTACTTAGCAACTGAATATGCACGCACATTGGCTCTGCTGGGATAATAAACCTGGTGGAGGCGGGGGTGAGGTTAGTGGGTAGTGACAGCCATTTGGCTCTGTTTTCTTGTGTTTCTCCTCTATCGTCTCAGTTCAGTTCAGTCGCTCAGTCATGTGTGACTCTTGGTGACCCCATGGACTGTAGCACGTCAGGCTTCCCTATCCATCACCAACTCCTGGAGCTTACTCAAACTCATGTCCATCGAGTCGGTGACGCCATCCAACCATCTCATCCTCTGCCGTCCCCTTCTTCTTCCACCTTCAATCTTTCCCAGCATCAGGGTCTTTTCAAATGAGTCAGTTCTTTGCATCAGGTGGCCAGAGTATTGCAGTTTCAGCTTCAGCATCAATCCATCCAATGAATATTCAGGACTGATCTCCTTTAGGATGGACTGTTTGGATCTCCTTACAAGTCCAAGGGACTCTCAAGAGTCTTTGTGACAGCCATTTGGCTCTGTTTTCTTGTGTTTCTCCTCTATCGTCTCAGTTCAGTTCAGTCGCTCAGTCATGTGTGACTCTTGGTGACCCCATGGACTGTAGCACGTCAGGCTTCCCTATCCATCACCAACTCCTGGAGCTTACTCAAACTCATGTCCATCGAGTCGGTGACGCCATCCAACCATCTCATCCTCTGCCGTCCCCTTCTTCTTCCACCTTCAATCTTTCCCAGCATCAGGGTCTTTTCAAATGAGTCAGTTCTTTGCATCAGGTGGCCAGAGTATTGCAGTTTCAGCTTCAGCATCAATCCATCCAATGAATATTCAGGACTGATCTCCTTTAGGATGGACTGTTTGGATCTCCTTACAAGTCCAAGGGACTCTCAAGAGTCTTCCCCAACATCACAGTTCAAAAGCATCAATTCTTCAGCACTCAGCTTTCTTCACAGTCCAACTCTCACATCCATACATGACACTGGAAAAACCATAGTCTTGACTAGATGGACCTTTGTTGACAAAGTAATGTCTCTGCTTTTTAATATGCTGTCTAGGTTGGTTATAACTTTTCTTCCAAACAGCAAGCGTCTTTTAATTTCATGGCTGCAATCATCATCTGCCGTGATTTTGGAGCCCAAGAAATAAACTCTCACTGTTTCCATTGTTTTCCCATCTATTTGCCTTGAAGTGATGGGACTAGATGCCATGATCTTAGTTTTCTGAATGTTGAGTTTTAAGCCATCTTTTACACTCTCCTCTTTCACTTTCATCAAGAGGCTTTTTCGTTCCTCTTCACTTTCTGCCATAAGAATGGTGTCATCTGCATATCTGAGGTTATCGATATTTCTCCCGGCAATCTTGATTCCAGCTTATGCTTCATCCAGCCCAGCGTTTCTCATGATGTACTCTGCATATAAGTTAATTAAGCAGGGGGACAATATACAGCCTTGATGTATTCCATTTCCTATTTGGAACCAGTCTGTTGTTCCATGTCCAGTTCTAACTGTTGTTTCTTGACCTGCATACAGGTTTCTCAGGATGCAGGTCAGGTGGTCCGGTATTCCCATCTCTTTAAGAATTTTCCATGGTTTGTTGTGATCCACACAGTCACAGGCTTTGGCATAGTTAATAAAGCAGAAGTAGATATTTTTCTGGAATTATCTTGCTTTTTCGATAATCCAACAAGTGTTGGCCATTTGATCTCTGGTTCCTCTGCCTTTTCTAAGTCCAGCTTGAACATCTGGAAGTTCACAGTTCACACACTACTGAAGCCTGGCTTGGAGAATTTTGAGCATTACTTGGCTAGTGTGTGAGATGAGTGCAATTGTGTGGTAGTTTGAACATTCTTTGGCATTGCCTTTCCTTGGAATTAGAATGAAAACTGACCTTTTCCAGTCTTGTGGCCACTGCTGTGTTTTCCAAATTTGCTGGCAAATTGAGTGCAGCACTTTCACAGCATCATCTTTTAGGACTTGAAATAGCTCAACTGGAATTGTATCACCTCCACCAGTTTTGTTTGTAGTGATGCTTTCTAAGGCCCACTTGACTTCACATTCCAGGATGTCTGGCTTTAGGTGAGTGAATCACACCATCGTAGTTATCTGGGTCATGAAAATCTTTTGTGTATAGTTCTTCTGTGTATTCTTGGTACCTCTTCTTAATATTTCTGCTTCTGTTAGGTCCATACCATTTCTGGCCTTTATTGAATCCATCTTTGCATGAAATGTTCCCTTGGTATCTCTAATTTTCTTGAAGAGATCTCTAGTCTTTTCCATTCTATTGTTTTCCTCTATTTCTTTGCATTGATCACCGAGGAAGGCTTTCTTATCTCTCCTTGCTATTCTTTGGAACTCTGCATTCAAATCGGTATGTCTTTCCTCTTCTCCTTTGCCTTTAGCTTCTCTTCTTTTCTCAGCTATTTGTAAGGTCTTCTATCATCTAGGACCTTGGAAAGTCAGAGGGGTGATTTGCCTCACACCCAACACTAGCATCTTGGCAGCCAGTAATAAGTCCAGTGCTCCACACGGGAGTAAAGTGTCACTTGGGAAAACTGAGGCTTATGTCGGCATTGCAGGAGTGGCTTTACCTGCCAGGACCCCATGGGCCTCTCAGCAAATAAGTACCTACTCTGTGCTGGTCCAGGAGCACAGCAGAGAAGAAGACAGACTGGGTACTTCCTCCCTTGGACCTAAATATTCTAGCAGGAGGAGAGAAATAATGAACACCCAGAGAGGATAGTTTCAGATAACAGTGAGCACGAAGTGGTAAGACAATGTGGCATGGAGTGATGCCGGCCGGGGTGCGTGACTTCAGCTAGTAGCTCAGGTTTACACCACAGCTTGAGAAGAAGAGGCCATTCTTTAGAGAATGGAGGCAAGGACATCCCAGGCCGAGAGAAGAGGAACCGGCAAGTGCAAAGGCCCGGAGGTAGAAACAAGCTTGGTGTGTTCAAGAAACGTGAAGAAGGCAGAGTGAGTCATCGAGAGAGTGACAGGAGAAAAGGTTGGTGACAGAGGCTAGGGCCATGTCGTCAAGAATCTTGCAGGCTGTGGCAGCAAGTTTCAGTTAGATATGATGGGAAACCCTTTCAGCTGTTGATCGGGGGTGGGGGGGTGCCATGTGATTTTATTTTATTCATTTATGTATCTGTGCTGGGTCTTAGTTCCAGCTCGTGGGAATCTTCCATTCCCTTGCAGCACCTGGGATCTTTAGTTGCATCATCTCAAACTGTTAGTTGTGGCATGTGGGATCTAGTTCCCTGATCAGGGATTGAATCCACACTCCCCTGCATTGGGAGAGCAGAGTCTTAGCCACTGGACCCCCTAGAGAAGTCTCTGTGACTTGTTTTTGAAAAGACCTTTTTTAATAGCCAAAAAAGAGAAATAACCCAGATTTCTATCAATGAGTGGATAAACAAAAGGTGGTATAGCCAAACAATGGGTATTATTCAGCAATTAAAAGGAGTGAAGCGCTGATGTGTGTTACAGCGTGAACAAACCTCAGAAACATTATATTGAATGAAAGAAGCCAGACACGGAGACCACATATTGTATGAGTCCATTTATATGAAATGTCCAGAACGGGCAGATCTATGGAGACATAAAGTACATTAGTGGTTGCCTGGGGCGGGAGTGGGGAACAGGGAGGAGAAAGGACGTTCTAATGGATACAGCGTTCTTTTTGGGGGTATTGAATGTTCTAAAATTAGATTGTGGTGATGCTTGTACAACTCTGTGAATAAACTAAGAAACATGAATCGTATGCTCTAAGTGGGTGAATTTTATGGCATATGAATTAGAATTCAATGGAGTGTTTTCTGGGTAGAGAAGAGTCTGAGGAGAGCAGGAGCGGAAAGAGGGAGCCAGGAGGCTCATTTAGTCCCCTTGCTGGGCTGGTGAGGAGCTGGAAAGAGGTGGGAAGACGCAGTCAGCCATGTGGTGGTGGAGACAGGGCTTGCTGATGACTTAGGGGCGAGTGGTGAGATCAAAGACAAGCATCGATTAGGGCTTGAGCTCTAGTGAAGGAGGAAACAGAACAGGCTCCATCTTGAAAGCAGGACTCCATCTTGGGCCGGACTGTGGACTTTGAGCTATATGCCCAGTATCTATGGAAACGACAGACCAACTGGAAAACCAGGCTTCTGGAAGGAAGAGCCCCAGGGCTCGTACCTACACTCTCCTCACCTAAAGTGAAAGTGAAGTCGCTCTGCTTTCACTCTTTGCGACCCCGTGGACTGTAGCTCACCAAGCTCCTCTGTCCATGGGATTCTCCAGGCAAGAATACTGGAGTGGGTTGCCATTTCCTCCTCCAGGGGATCTTCCTGACCCAGGGATCGAACACAGGTCTCCCGCATTGCAGGCAGAAGCTTTAACCTCTGAGCCACCAGGGAAGCCCAAAAGAAAGAAGCCCAAAAGCCTCGCCTAAAAGAATACCCCAATTATCTGTGTAACCGAATATATTATGTTTATTTGGGGATGACCACAGGCCTATTGATAATTGTCCACTGTTAACTACCTAGGCTTAAGGCATATGAATCACGGGTTAACTTTGTATCCTTCTTTTTCCTTTGTTCAGACTAGTTTACGGGAACCTTGTACATTTAGGGTATATAGGTTTTCACAAAAACTGGTCAGGATCCTTGGCTAAGAGGAGACTCTGCCTTGCACCCACTGGTGTAGTGAACTGCACTCCACTATGTGCATTGTCCTGAGTGAGTTTGTTTCCCGGAACGTGTGGCTACAACAAGGGTAGATGGTAAGGCCGTTTCTGGAAGTCTGCCTCCCGGCTGGGGGCAGCTGGGTCAGGCCTGCTGTGTGGAGATGCCCTGAGCTGCCAGAGAGGCCGTGGGTGTGGCAGTCTGGAGCTGCGAGCTGCTGGACTGCAGACTTGGGAGTCACCAGCCTCCAGATGACATCTAAAGCCCGCAGATTCAGCGAGATCTCAAAGGAGAGTGAAGAGGCCTTCAGCCTGTGTGGCCGCAGCAGCTGAATGTGGTCCCAGACGTGGCCAAGCCTTGGAGTCTGAGTGGCTTTGGCTGGATTCACGGGCATGGGGCTGGGGCTATGATTAGCCAGAAAATAGATTAATCGGAGGGGTCACGACAGCCTTTGGCTAGACTCTCAGACTGTCCAGGCAGAGAGATTGGTTTCCTGGGGTCAGGAGGACCCACACAGATTGCTTTATTGTCAGCAGCATTAGCCTGGTGCCACCAGCGTTGCCTGGGCCCTCTGACAGAGACCAGGCCCCACCCCTACCCTCGTTGGTCCGAGGAGGTGGGGAGCTTTTCCCCAAGGGCACCTGCGACTTTGAGGCACAGTCAAGGTTGGGAATCGCTGGGCTGGCCCGAGCACCACTGAGTTTTCCTGCGTGGGGTTTCTGGAGCGCTAAGCATTGAATGCCAAATCCGGAAGAATTTTTCCTTTTTATAAAACCACCCTCCCCACACTCCTGTTGCTCATTCAGGACTGGCGGCTGAGAGTTTCAAATGCAGAAACAGCGATCCTCCAAACAAGCCCCCAAAAACAGCGAATCTGACATTTGGGGGCCTTTAAACAGGGTCGGGCTCAGGAAGAGGTGTGGAGTTAAGAGCCCCATGCTCTGCCCCTCACGTCTGTTTTGAACTGTGGCCAAGGAGAGGGCAGAGATTGGGGTCAATCTCCTGGTTTGCCCAGGACTGAGGGCTACCCAGTATGAAAAGCTGCAAAGGCCAGGGCGGGCTGCGATGAGCCAGCCGCCCTGCAAGTGAGGGACATGTCTCAGGTGCCTCCAGGGTGTTTTATTTCATAAGCTCTGATCTTAGTTGTGTGCTTCAGAGGTTTGAGCCACAAAGGATAGAAAAGGGCTTTGTGACAGCTAGACAAAAAAGCATGAAGGTCCTTCTTATATAGAAGATAAGTCGTTATAGGTTGTCTCTTATCAGTTGAGACAGAGGAAAACTCAGTGGAGTTTTTACAATTCAAAGACCAAGAAGGGGATTAAATTTTGTGCTGAAATTAGTGGTGGACGAGGTCAGCAGAGGATTCACTCTGGAGAGGGCAGGTATTGATAGGAAGCAGCAGGAAGATTTTCTGGGGGCTGGAAATGTTGTGTCTTGATGAGGGAGGTTGTTTAAGGTCTGTGTGTATGCGGGTCAACATTTCTTCAGCTGTATGTTTAAGATTGCTGTCCTTTACATTTGTTGCTGAATCAGCATTAAACCTAAAAGGGTTTTTTTTTTTAAAGTAAATATTTCTATGACATTAGGTACCTTCAGTTTCAACTGTCTTTCACTCTATTTTTAGTTCGGAGCAGGGCTGAATATAAAATAAGAAAACTCCCTTCTAATCTTTTAAAGAAAAGTTTCATTTAAAACCTCATGGAGAAATAGGACTAATTAAAAACATGGGAAAAGGAAAGTAGGTTGAAGGGAGGACATAGGGTTGGAGGGGGAGAAAGGGAGGGAGACAAAGATGAAAGGGAGGAGGAGGCGGACAGTCTCGAAGGAGGTTGGAGGTAATGGAATTGTTCCTCAACAGGAGGGATCCCGGAGAGACTTAACAGAGATGGAGGCAGGATCTCAGACAGCAGGTCTGATGTTTTCCTGGGAGGCTGGGGCAGGCACCCTTACGGGGAGCCCTTAAAGCCACGGTGGGCAGCAGCTGTCGGAGCAGGCCGCTTGGGCAGGTAAAGTGTGGAGGTCACATGGTGATTGTAGGTGAGGAGCCATGTACCGGAGGGAAAGCCCTGGAAAGGTGCAGAGTCAAGACCCTCCAGGAGGTGCCAGGCAGACCACAGGGCAGAAAGGGAGGGGTGCTCCGGGCATACAGGTGGAACCCAGGCCTGCGGGGGACGCTTCTGAAAGGCTGTCGTCTCCTGGTTAGCATTCCCCATGAGGGAAGGGCGTGAAGGTGGACAGAGTACTATGTCTGAGACCTGGAACTCACTGACTTCCTGCCCGCCACAAATCCAGAAGCTTCCAAAGGGAAAAGGGAGAAAGACCCTGAGCCCCACAAACAGCCTTGATTCCGCACATACAAGGGAAGGAGAAGGGCCGTCGTTGGAAGCAACTTCTATTTTTAAAAATCCCAGCTGGGCTTGTTGAAAGGGGTACGAGGGAGGGGAACAGAGGGGAGCGGAAACTTCAGGAACAAAGGTCAAAGGAAAGCTGGGGTGGCTTGAAGTCTCCGGGCCTGAGACGGGAGGAACCCAGAGACCGAGGACTGGCGGTGGAACCCCCGGCAGAGGGCGCTGGGCTCTCTCTGCACTCCTGGGGCACTGGTTCCAGAAGCTTCTGCGAGGAACCCAAGAATGGTTTTCCACTGAGACTGGTGTAAGGGGAGAATAAAAAGAATTCTTAGGCTTCTCCACTCAGAAGGGAGAGGAAACTTTCAAACATGTAAAGGAGGTCATCTCAGGCCCCAGCTCAAAACCCCCCTAGCTTCCTGCTGCTGTCAGATGAAGAGCAAACCCCGCCCAGTTCTGGAGGCCCTGCAGATTGGAGCCCGGTCGGTCAGTCAGTCGTAGGACCGCGCCTCCCCCTGGCTTGCTGCCTTCCCGCCCCTCAGACCAGCACTTCCTCCGCTGAGCCTTGGCACCGGGGACTGGCTGTCCCCTCTGCCTGCGATGCTCTGTCACACGTGTCAGCTCCCCGGGGATTCCCTGACCTCCCCTCGTTGCTCTCACATGTCCCCGGTCTGTGGTCCCTCCGCCTGCACTCACCTTACGGACGTATCTGAGGTTTGGTCGCTAGCCCGGAAGTCCCGTGGGAGCAGCCACCTTGTCCTTCGTGTTCTCAGCTGCGGTCCTAGCATCTCGCTCTTCGTGCGGCAGAGATAGTTACTGGCTACTTGTTGAATTACAAAAGCCTGGGAGATTCCGGAACCGAGGCCGGGGCAGCAGCCATGAGCCCCATAACCCAACCTCAAGAACTTACTGGGTGGGAGAAAGCACAGTCAGCCTGGTAGGGGATGGATCTGGAGCATCACTTTCAGGGATAATGGCCAGAGGGAGTGGAGTTTGCTTGTTGATGCTAACCTCCAGCTGGTGCTGGGATTCTTCACGTCCTGTTGAGTCTGACCCCAGAAAAGCAAGATGTTCCAGAAATTTGGGGTCAGATTAGGTCAACATTGGAGGTGGTGACAAGGATGTAGGAGATGGCTCAAGAGGCAGCTGAGGCTGTAGGAACCCTGACATCCAAGAGACCCTGACACCTAAGGAAAACAATTGAGAGCAGAATTTTTATTCTGGTCAAGACTGAGCAGAACAGAAAAATGGAGAAGGAGGAGTCTGGACTTCAGTTTGTTTGAATTTCAGTTTTCTCATAAAGGAGGTTTCATTGTTAATTTTATTCATTTTTTGAGGAGAGAATTCATTGTTTGGAGGGTGTGCGTATTGTTCAAAACAGGGGGCACTTCATATCTGGATTATGGCAGGACCTGTGATGAGCACACACAGAGTTGAGGCGAGAATAATATGGAGTGGAGACAGGCCAGGCATGGATTTTATTCTGGGGTGTGGGATGGCCTTGGGAATCAGTCAGCATTGGTTCTCCCACATCTACCTGCGCCAAGGTCACCCGAGGGCTTGTTACAAAAAGCCTGCTGGTGCCCCCAGAGCTGCTGATTCAGTCGATCTGGGGGGGTGCCTGAGAACTTGCATTTCTAACAAGCTCCCGTGTGCTGCTGGTGCCTGGGGCTCGGTTCCACACTCTGGGAGTGTGACCTAAGGATGCTTCAGCTCTGAATCATTCTGTGGCCCAACACAAAACCCCCTTTTCAGGTCTCAGGGAGCTCCCGAAGGAACAGTGACTGGGGGCCAGGGGCTCCCAATGGGGTCAGCACCATCTGGGTGTGCTCCCAGCCCCACCTCCAGGGAGACAGCCAACCCCTGATGCCTGCAAGGTTGGCCAAGAAATCCTAAGGCTTAGGAGAGGGAAGTCAACGGGTGTGTTTGTGTGCACATGAGTGTGTATTTGTGTGCTTGTACATGTGTGTGTGTGCACACAGAAGTGTGCATATGTGTGTGTGTGCACATGCCTGTATGTGAGTGTGTGTGTGAAACCTTTTCCCCAGCATGCTCTCATCTCAACCCCCAGACTGGAGAGTGATAAACAGGTCTGGCCTGTCTCCTCACTCTCTCGCTGGGACAAGGGCTGGGCTGATCAAGTCGGTTTTCTCCTGTGTAAATAACTGCCGGCCTTGCCTCCCTATCAAGGAGGGATTCAAGGTCTCCAGGAAGAAGAAAGACAAATAGGATCTCAAACACCTTCCAAAACAGAGACGCCTCTCCGCCAGCATCCTGGACAAGCTCTCAGCCTCTTCCCCCAGCTGGCCACTCCTGCCGAGCATCCTTCACAAACTCACCAGGCCTTGGAAGCCTGTGGACAACCTACAAATCTTCATCCCAATTTCCCAGTTTTCGAAGATTCAAAGCTAACGGCAATATGCTTGTTCCGTGCGAAAAGCAGAAAATGTTCACATGTATTGCTTGGAGAGTGTGGTCTGTCTCTTGTGCCTGCTTGATGCAGTTTCCTCCAAGTTTCATAGCATTTTGTTGAAAGAAGAATTTTTGACAGTAGTGTTTGCCTCACATTTCCTCAAGGTTTATAGTTTACGAACAGTGTTCATGTCATAACGAGAATCACTATAGGTATTGAGCTCCTACACCGGGGAGCTCCGTTAACCCTAGAAACCACTCTCCCTTTCCACAGATGGAAAAGCAGAGGCCCAGACAGGTTAAGGGGTTTGCCTAAGGTCCCAGAGCCCAGGGAAAGGACAGAGTGGAACCGAACCCAGGTCCATTTGGTTTCAGCCTGTGTTCCTCCTCTCCTTTGTCCTTATCTTCAGCCTGACTGAATGCATTCCAATCCACAGAAAAACTGAGTGAGAAATAACACAAAACAAAGCAAAAACCAGAGGCATTTGCAGAAAACAGAGGCTGGAATGCATATAAAAATAAACGCGTGTGTTCAAGGGCAGCCTCGGGTCCCCACACAATATGCTTTGTGTCAGATTCTTTCTATAATGATGCAGGTGGTAGGGGGTCCAGTGGGGGTAGGTCGTCAGCGGGCAGAGGGCTGACTTTCTAAGTTTTAGGACTGTGCTGTCCAAACAGTGGCCAGGAACTACTCACAGCTATTTAAATTTAATTAAAATGAAGTGAAAAATTTAGTCCTTCAGTCGCACTTGCCACATTTTAAGAGCTCAAGATCTAGAACATTTCCATCATCCCAGAAAGTTCTCCTGTATAGCATTGTTCTAAGCCCCCATCGAGCCTGCTCCTGTCTTACCCTGACTGTCCTGGAGGAGGGGAGCCACAGTGCAGGGACAGACACCTATTCTAAGGCAGGTTCCTTTGTAGTCAGGTACCTATAGTTGCCATCCCAACACCCAAGTCCCTCTACTTTACTCTGGAGAGGCGACAACACAAGGGAAGCAGACAAAGGCCAAAACCGAAGGAGTGGCCGTTAGCTGCTGCTCAAGTGTGGCCCAAGCGTCTCCCGGGAGCTCGTTAGAAACGCTCCACGCCAGACTCTCTGAATAAGAACCTGTGTTTTAACAAGACCCCCAGGTGATTCAGGGGCACATTTAAATTTGTGAAGCTGTGACTTAAGAGACAGGCTGAGCGGGATCAAAATATTGTCCCAAATATAGGAAACCAATCAGATATTTTTAGACACACAAAAAAATAGCATCAGCACCCTGTTCCCCCAGTAGCGTGTGATTAACCATGAGTCACAGAGGGCTGAGCAGCTCTGCACCACGTTTCTAATCAGCATTATTTCCTAGGTTAGGCCCCTCGGGAGGAGCTGGGGGGAGCTGGCCCATTTCCCATCCCTAGCACCTTCTCAGACCAAGATGAGGTCACCTCTCCAAAGCAAAGAGAAGAGAGCTAAGACTCACATCCTGGGTCTCAGGGATGCTGCCTTTATATCAGATTTTCTATTTTTTTCTATTTTTTTTATTTTCTATTTTTCTTTCCAATGCGTCTGGCTTTCAACTTTGTAAATTACCAAAGACACAACGCACTGTATAAAGTCAGCCTGAACACACACACAGTCCTTTAAAGGGAAGCACCTGGCAAAGGACTGTGTCCCCCCTTTCCGGGGACCTGATGCCCCGCAGGCCCCAGTGCCTGGAGCCAGGTGCTAATGAAGCTTCTTGGGAGGGAACCAGCAACAAATCGATCCAAGAAGAAAACAGGTGGAAGAGGTGGTTCCATCCGCCATGAGGGCAAAGACGAGGCTTAAAACAAGCCTGGCAGCATACTGCCCGCCACCCCCCAAGCTGGGGACGGAGAGGCCTGCTGCAGGAATGGTTCCAGAGCTCGGATTCTTCCTTCATTGCAGATGACTCACCCTTTTATTCCCCTCTCCTCTCAGCCTACTTGGGTCTTACTTATTTTTATCCCCGGAATGGAGTTAAGTTGCCAAAGGGATGATATTTCTCCACCTGCAAGGGCCCTCCTGGAGGATGAATTTTAAAATATTCATTTTTACAACTTGCTCCCAGCGATAATGCAGAAGACAAGAATGCTGTGGGGAGGAGAGGGGGACAGCGACATGGGCCCAGCAGGGAAGCCTGGGGCCTTGGGGAACTGCTAAGTGGCTCTGCCATGAGAGACACCCGAGGAATTGACTCCAAGGGGTTGGACTGGGAGAAAGGGGAAGGGGCCAGTGTGCTTTCGTAACTCTCTTTATAATGCTGAGAAGAGTCAAAGCCATAACTAAGAACAGTTTTTGCCTTGTCAGCAGACAGATGTGTCGTTTTGGTAGCAAACCTCATTTTTCCTCCAGGGAACAGCCCGTCGCCCATTGCATGGGGTCTTGGTGGATCTGTCGGTCAAGATGCCTTGCCCTCCGCTTGGCTGGGGGCACGTGATCCAGGTCAGGCTGTTTGGAAGCTCGCGTCCTTGAAGGGACACACAGTAGAATCTGGAGCAAATATTTGGATTCATGCATCCTGGTGGTGGTACCTGGGGAGGCTGCCCCCTGATTCTTGCAACCTGGACCCCTGGCAATATCTTCTTTCCTGTCCTTCTTGAGGCCTGGCTGTTCTCTCCTGAGCCACTCTGAAGCATTCTAATACTGTATTGTTATTATTAATTTTTTTTTGCTTAAATTAGAAAGAGTTGGTTTCTATTATTTGTAGCTAAGAATCGGAACTGACACAAAACCAAATGCCCAGCAATCGGGGCTTAAAAGCATGATACAGCCCACGATGGAGTACTACACACCAGGTACAGCAATGAGACACAGGCACAGAAAAGATGTTTACAACATATAGTTTAGTGCAGAGCAGATTCTCATAAAACAGGATGCCATAGTATGATACAATGCTTGCAAAATACACTCTGTACCATCATAGAAAAAGGTCTGGAAAAAATATAACAGTATTTATTCTGGTGCGACATATTCAGAATTTCCCTGATGCTGGGAACGACTGACAGCAAAAAGAAGGGGGCGGCAGAGGATGAGATGATTAGACAGCATCTCCGACTCACCGGCCGTGAATCCGAGCAAACTCCAGGAGATGGTGGCGGACAGGGGAGCCTGGGTCTCAAAGTTACACGGCTTAGTAGCTGAACGACGACATTTACTCTGGAGGGTAGGAAGGAGAATGATTTTTCTTCCAGCTTACCATAACGATATTCCTAACCGTTCTATATTTGTATAAGGACTCTTCTGTTTTGCTTTTAAAAAAATGGGCCCAAGCAGGTGACACGTTCTTGGTGCCTGTCAAGCGTGATTTGCTGAGTTCAGGCAGCAACTTATTTACCCAATGCCAGGGCTCCTGCTACGGCCACAGCTTCCTTGTAGCTCTGACTACTGTTACGAAGGGGCTGGAAATGTCTGAGTCTCCACTACAGGAAGCAGCATCTCCCACAGCCTCAGGGCACCAGCCACATTCTGCTGATGAGAACTTTACAAGGTGGAGGGTCCACCGTCCGCTTGGTGGAAAAGAGAGGTTCAGAGAGACAGGAGACCTGCCCAGGTTCCCCGCCCCCCATGGGGGTTTAAAGCCAAGTCACCTGGCCCAGGGCCTCAGCATCCTAGGGTGCTACTCAAGTTCATTAACAGCCGGAATGAAGTGGCTGAGCCTGGAAACGGACTCTATCCTGTGAAGTCAGCTGTGTGGACACGCTGCCGAGGGGTGGGAGTGAGTGAGGAGACACTCTCCTCAAGCTGCTGGGACCTGAACTCTTTGCCCTGCAGAATGGCGGCCTCCCAGGGGTGGCGGTCAAGGGGAGAGCAGATATGTGGGATACTCTTCCCTTCCAGGTCTCAGCCTGAAGGTCATCTGCTCACAGAGGCTCTCCTTGACTGCTCCTCTAAGGTAGGTCTCAGCCTGCTTGTCTCCTTTGGAGCATTTCATGGAACTTCTGTAGTCATTCTGCTCCGTGGTCTGTGTCTCCCTGCTTGACTATATGTGCCTGAGGGAGAGGCTTCTGACTGTTCCACTCACAGTTGTGTCCCCGTGTCTGGCCCCCTGCAGACACTCACTAAATAGCTGCAGAACAATGAAATAGATGAAGGCTGGATGGGGGTGGTGAGCAAACCACAGGGGCTGGTCTCACCTCTGCCTTCACTGGCTGTGACCTCAGGCATGTTGCTGCCCCTCTCTGGGTCTCTTCCAAGCCATGATGAATATCATGTATAAATATCCAACTTCATTGAAAAGGTTGGCCTTACCCTTGCTGAATATCTTAGGACCAATGTAAGGGAAGGTAATAGAAGTGGGCTTCTTTACTAAATTATACCTTAAATCAACTGCTGGTTGACTTTTCTTTCTGATGATAACATTGCAGTGGTTTCCCCAGGAATCACTGATGTGCAATGAACCCAATTGTATTTCTTATTCAATAAACTCTTTTATTGTAACTTTACAGATTTTTCCATTACAGTAATGAAAACAGCACTAGTGATTCATAACTGGACCAAATCAAAGGGGAACTCTTCCTCAAATTATAAGGTAAATGACACATAATTGAACATATGGTAAATGTTGGGCAAAAGAAATTCAAAATATAGAAGATGGGGTCATGATTTTGTGTGTGTGTGTGAGAGAGAGTGCAAACACTTTAAGGGTTAGTTTATCAGGATGATAGCATTTTTGAAAGCACATGATTTTGAAAACTATATTTATAATCTGTGATAAAACTCAACTGTAGAGAAAAGGCAAAAAATCAAGCAAAACTCAATAAACCGCCAAAACGAAAGGAAGTGAATCAAATCCACGAGGCTGGAACGTAAATCTCCGGTGCTTTGGCCCTGGAACGGCGAGAGAGCAGGTTTCACAGAAATTCTCTGTGGAAAGGAATGTCTGGGCCTGGTGTGACATCTCCGCGTCTCCAAGTCCTGTCTCCTCACAGAGGAAAAGAAGTTTCTCGTCCAACACATTGGCTGGGTCTGCCGGGCAGGGGCCCACGTTCCCAATCCGTTTGAGAACAACCCCAAATGCAGAAGAGGCGACCCGGGAGCAGCAGGGATCCGGTGGGCGTCAGCCCCCGCCCCGGCTGGAGCTGTCCGAGTGGTTCACGGGGAGCGGGTGGGCCTCTGTGTTGAACACCCAGTCTTCCAGGGAGAGCATGTCATCTTCAGAGAACAGAAGATAGAGATACCTGTGCCCAGCGGGAGGGAGCAGGACAGCCTGTCAGTGCCCTGGGGAAGGGGGATCTACTGGGAACAGAGCTCAGAGCTCGGGGTTGGGGGGGGGGTGGCCTCCGAGACAGGCCTGTGCCCAAGGGGGCAGGGAGGTCGCAGACCCTGAATCTGTCCAGAGGGCCCATCCCTGGGAAGGAGCTGTGGGCGCCGGGGGGCACATCAAGCTTTAGGCCAGATGGAGCTGCTTCATCCTGCTTCTGCCCCCAGCCCCCACTCTGTACCTCCCCGCAAACCAGCTTCCCCGAATGGAAGGAGCAGACCATTCCCATCCATCCTGAAGGGACCTGCTTTAGGAAACCACGAGGAAATGAAGGCCAATTTCCACCCCGGAAAGGAGAGGACGGCGCAGCAGCTGAACTGCTATGGTGACGGTACTGACGCCATCACGGTGATTGCCCGTTTTACACAGAACTTAAGTAACAGGCTGAAGCAGTTCACTTCCCACACAGCTAATGCTCAGGTGCGTGGAGTCTGGCCCACCTTACCCTGCATGGAGAAACTGGCCTGGCCCAGGGCCCCCGCCCGGAGTGGGATAACCCCCTGGTTCCCAAGCCCCCAGCCCTCCTGGGCGCCCTCCTGGGACGGCAGAGCCTGACTGATGGTGATGGTGGAGCCTGCCCCTCCCGCCTGCTCCCCTGTCTCCCTAAGAAAAGGCAGAGCTGCCTTCTGGAAAGAACACTGGCCAAGCCCCCAACTCACTTTAGAGTCTCCGCCAGAAAGAACGTCTGCTGTTGTGGGCGCCGGGGGGCACATCAAGCTTTAGGCCAGATGGAGCTGCTTCATCCTGCTTCTGCCCCCAGCCCCCACTCTGTACCTCCCCGCAAACCAGCTTCCCCGAATGGAAGGAGCAGACCATTCCCATCCATCCTGAAGGGACCTGCTTTAGGAAACCACGAGGAAATGAAGGCCAATTTCCACCCCGGAAAGGAGAGGACGGCGCAGCAGCTGAACTGCTATGGTGACGGTACTGACGCCATCACGGTGATTGCCCGTTTTACACAGAACTTAAGTAACAGGCTGAAGCAGTTCACTTCCCACACAGCTAATGCTCAGGTGCGTGGAGTCTGGCCCACCTTACCCTGCATGGAGAAACTGGCCTGGCCCAGGGCCCCCGCCCGGAGTGGGATAACCCCCTGGTTCCCAAGCCCCCAGCCCTCCTGGGCGCCCTCCTGGGACGGCAGAGCCTGACTGATGGTGATGGTGGAGCCTGCCCCTCCCGCCTGCTCCCCTGTCTCCCTAAGAAAAGGCAGAGCTGCCTTCTGGAAAGAACACTGGCCAAGCCCCCAACTCACTTTAGAGTCTCCGCCAGAAAGAACGTCTGCTGCTTGTTGTCGTGGTTGGGAACCTTACTGTATACATCCTGGATCCCGGAGAACCCAGCTTCCGTCCGACAGTATTTCTCCAAGGCCTGAAGGAATGGAAGGCAGACTTGACATGGGGAGAGGAGAGGTCTCCCCAAGACCCACGCCTGCCCAGCTCTTTAACAGGCATGCGCTCCCTGCCTTCCCCCACCCCCCGCCCCTCCCAGCTTCGGCCGGAGACTCCAGCGTTTATGGGAGCAGCAGGCCAAACTCCTCTCTCAGGGTTCAGCCACCCTGAGCGAGCAGGCTCCTGGGCCCTGCCTGAGCTCCTCACCTGCTGGGAACTCACAGGAACTAGACTGGCCTGACAGAGCCCCTCATGGTGGCGGACAGAGGGCGGGGAAGGGGTGGCTGATGTTTCGGCCTGCAATGCAGGGACTGGACTTGGCTCGCCCCAGGGATTCCCTGTAGAGACGTGGTCCTCGGGCCAGAGGCTGTCTACCTTCTCCACAGAGATGCAGTTTTTCCCCATTTAGCATCTATGGATGGCGCCCAGGGGGACAAAAGAAGTGGCCTTCAATGTCAAGAACTAGGCTTCTCAGAAAAGGAGGGCGACTCTGGCCAGTGCGGCTCCCGGCCGCTGAGCAGGCCCCGCCCCCTGGCAGAGCACGTGCTCTGGGCCCCCCAGGGCCGTGGGCCAGGGCAGAACAACAGAGGGAGCTCTGCATCCATCCAGGAATCTTCTGGAGGCCCCACCCCTGCCTCTGACACCTGCCCCAAAGAGGGGAAGGACTGGAGGAGCAGAACCCAGAGAGGGGAAGCCCAGGGCTGGCTGGTTTTGGGAGAGGAGACAGGTGAGCTGGCAGCTGCTCCCGTTTGAGAGGAGCGATCGACAGCCACCCGGCCAGGCTTCAGGGTCAGAAGGCGGTGACCCTGGCTGCCGCCCTGCGCTCGCCCCTCCAAGTCTGCTTACACTACTAGGCACTCAGCCCTCTTCACAAGCTCCGGGCCTGCTTCTGCCCGGCTGGCGACTTTTGGCCCTGCAACCCAACCTTGACCTTTTGCACTCTCAGCCTTAGCCAGGTGCCAGCCTGGCTGGCCCTTCCTCTGGGCTTTGGACCCTGGCTGGGAATGGCCAGAGGCCGCTGCCATCACCCTGCCGCCCCCGCCACTCACCATCACCACTTCCCAGCCCCACTCCCTGTAGATGGGGTTGTGGGTCTGCCGCCACAGGTACATGTAGCTCTCCACCACCTCCGGCCGCAGGATGTAGTAGCTCTCGCTTGTCTGCGTGGCCACGGCCTCTCTGCCTGAGTTAAACCAGAAGGCCTCGGGCCCCAGTTTGGTATCTGTGGGGAAAGGATCAACCAGGGAGCCTGGGTCAGACCTCCCATCTCCTTGCTCTTCAGGACTCTGCTGCCCCAGGACAGATGGAAGCCTCTGGAAGCCCTGGCCAGGCTGGTTGGTGATGGACTGGCATGGGCTGGCCTGTCTGGTTTGCCCGATAAGCTGCCTGGCAGAGGTCTAGCTCCCCTCTTCGCCCAAGCTGGCGAAAGCAAAAACCTTAGGCCTCGAAACTTTAGCAGTTTTAGATCCTGAGAATCCAGACGAACATCCCAGCAGTTCAGGGAGACAAAGGTTTGGGTGGTGTGCCCCTCACTGTGTATTTTGAGACCTTAGTCCTGCTAAGATGTGAACCGGAGCTCAGCCAAGAAAGGGTTGCAGGTTTAAGTGCATTTGGGGAACAGTGGGTTAAAACCAAGTAAAAGTCTCTTGTCTGTTGACCCTTCTTTAACTTGCTAATGCAATGATGCTTCTCCATTGCCTGCCCCCCACTCCCCACCCCACCCCACCTTCTCCGGGAACTGCTTCTGACCCTTT
>SJXQ01006881.1:208538-228534 GCA_006408695.1 Aepyceros melampus | reverse complement strand
CAGAACCGCCCTTCCAGAACTGACGGTTTGGGAGAGTGCTGAGGTGGAGAGAGGGAAGATTTGCCCAGAAGGCACACATATTCAGGCAGAGGGAGCTGAATAAAGAAGGCCTGCTGAGCTCTGGGTTTTGCTCTCCTTGTCTGTGTTTGGTCAATTTGCTGCTGTTCCCATTTTCTTATAACTCCCACTGCAGCCACTATGGATGAGTCCAAGGGCTGGGCTGGGTGCTTTACACCCATTTAATTCAATCCTTAAAAGAAATGTTGCTTTGGTTACTGCCTCTCACGCATGTGGAAACTGAGGATCAGAGAGGCTAGGTGGTTTGTCCCAGGTAACACAGCAAGCTGTGGCTGTGCTGGGGTGTGACCCTGGATCCGTCTGATGCCCTTTCCCCAGGCTGTCCTCTCTTTCTCTTCTGGGTCCAACTGTCTAGGTCCAAAATCTAGGGGATGTATGTCAGATCATCTTCCCTTTAATGCCTGCCCATCTGGTCCGGTCAGCGGAGGGTCCAGCTCTGGTCCTAACGTGGCCCTCCCCACCTCCCCTGAGGGCTCAGGACCCCTAGACGCTCGGTGGCTCTTTTTCTTAGGGACAGATTGGAGCTTTGCAGGACATCCTACTCATTCATGGAGGGCTTCACGGAAGGGGAATTAGGCAGACCCTGGCCCCTCCAATCCTCTCAAGTGGCGGAGCCGCTCATGGCCATCAGAACCCAGCCGTTTTGCCAGGCTGCTAACGGGGCAAGAGCGAGGGCGACCGCAGCAGCCATCCGTGGTGGAGCCGGGCTGGCTGCAACAACATGCTCTGTTAAGCGGACTGTCTTTTATGGTCTGGGCTGATTGTTCCCGACAAATAGCAAGCTTTTTGTCATTCCTGAGATTTCCTGTTTATTTATGGTGCTGGCAGAGACAGCTCTTTGAAGGGAACTGAAGACCAGTTTTAAGGACCCATTGTGAATCGCTGGCCTCCTGAATACAGCTCCAGGAGCTCTGGATTCCTCTGTTGCACTCACATACTCGTCTTCGGTGGACCATTAACACCTCCCACAATGCTGGCTGGAAGGTGCAGGCTGAATACTTCTCATGGGGCCTAGGAGACCTGTGTTATATTCCCATTGAACAGATGAGAAAACAGAGGCCACCAGCTGGGTGAGTGGCAGACTGGTACTCAAGCCAGGATTTTTTTTTTTTTACTGCAAATCTTGCATGGGTCCTCTCCTCCAACCAAGGCTGGGATTACGACTCAGAGCATTGGGCCCCTTTTGGGGTCCCGGGGCTTTTTCTGAGGGGCGCTGTTCAGAGAGGCAGCACACAAGGTTGGGCTGGGTATCAGAAGACCTGAGTTCCAGCCCCACTGAGCTACTCAGGCGCAGTGTGGTTTTGGCTTAGCCACCATTTCCCCACCTGTAAAATGAGGAGGTGGATTCATGATCATTAACGGCGGCTTCTGAGTCTAATGTTTGGCAGTTCTGCCGTGAGGGCTGGTGGGGATGGTGCGGAAGCTCTTGAGCATTATGGGGGTGGTGCCAGGAGGTGGTAAGACCCTCTAAATAGGAGGATTCCAGGGAGGAAAGACAGAGTATGTTGCAGGGTAGGGGCTCGGGAGAAGGAATTTGCTAGGCTCAGGAAGTGAACATTTCCAGGTCTGTGCCCCTCATGTGGGAACCTGGCCGGGTCACTTCTGAGCCTCAGTTTCCTCATCTGTGCTGTGAGGGTCAGCGATGGGTGTCGAGTGTTGAATGATACCCAGCACAGGCAAAGTGCTTAACACAACACCGTGTTCCCTGTAACTGAGGACAGTTTCGGTGCGTGGCTAGCACGCTGCATGACCCCTAAGGCGAGGCATTGCTAAGTCCACATGCTCCCTTCACTCACTGCCGCTCTGCTGGTCTTTCCGGCCTCTCCTGCCGCCCCTTCCCCTTGCAGGGTTACCTGAGCGGGCGTACGACTCGTGGCACGTCTTGGTGATCTGGGCTGCGAGCTCTCGGTAGTGGGCCCTCTTTTCTTCCTTGGCATCCTCAGCGCCGAGGGCGATCATGCCCCCGGAGAAACAGGCCAGGTGCCCCATCTTGTGGTCCAGGATCCCCCCTCGCCACTCGGCGATGTAGGTCAGCCCCCCGGGAGAGACATTCACCAAGTGGGTCTCTATCGCCTGGGAGCAAGGTGGGAATCGGGGCAGGGAGGAAGGGCAAGGGGGGCACAGAGAAGGGCAGGGGGAGGACGGAAAGTGAACATTCTGGAGATGCAGCAAGCACAAGTCGAGTCCTCCATCCCAAAGGGGGCTTGGCTGGGGGTGGTCCTAGGCGGGGCTGGCAAGAGTTTCTGCCACTCACCCAGCTGAGGCCTACTGCTTGCTGGGGCGCGGTGGGGGGCTTGGGCACAAGGCAGCTTTCCCAGGGTGGGTCTCTTATACAGATTTTAAAAAATTCTTTACGTTCAAACATTTTTAGAAAAAAATCTTTAAAATTATCATTCTTCATTATATCCTCTGTCTCCCACATTGCAGGCGGATTCTTTACCAGCTGAGCCACAAGGGAAGCCCATATCCTCTGTTAAGGAATCTTAACCTGAAGCCTGGATGGCCTGCAGATGGGCTCGAGGGGGTCCAGAATTCCCCTAATATGTATGTGACACTTAAGAGCATTTTCCAGGAAAGAGGATCAGTTTTATTTGATCAGATTCTCAAAAGGGACCACAGACAATAAGAGCTGCCCCCTACAAGCCCTTATCAGAGGCTTCCTCACTTAATGCCCACAATAAGCCAGGCGCTGTGGTCAAGTGGCTTGTCCCAGGTCTCCCAGCACATCAGGATCAGGACAAGGACACCCACATGCCCACGTCTGATTCCTTCCATGACCTGACAGCTGCTCCTCTTGGTGACAAGGGGCTTTCAGAGTCCCTCCCTGCTCCCCCAAGAGGTGATGCTGTTGGGGAAAGACTCCCAGGATATTGGGGGGGTGTAGGTGTCAGGCCATCACACCCCCGACTTCCTGCCATTAGTGCCTGGGACTCCAGGGGCCCTGGAGAGGGTGGTGGTGACGGTGGCAGCCACCCACACAGCCAGGCCTGCGCTCGATGTGTCCTGCTGCAGGGCAGAGCCTTGGGGCCTGGCCAGGCGTCTGCCGCCACTGGTCCCCTCCGCTCTGTTCTCTGGGGGTGGGATGGGGGGGCTCTGTACTCTGTAAATAGCACACGTGCCTGCATCTTGGGCCTCTGTAATGCCCTCCCATGGCTTCCAAGCGCCCTGAGACAAAAGTCCAGCAGGGCCTCCGACTCTGTGATCTGCACCCTGAGGTTTAACCCAACGCCAGGGACATGGCTCCCAGGTGTAGACTCTGGGTCAAACGGCATCTCCACCAGCCCCCAGCTGTGTGACACTGGGCAGGTTCTCTGTTCTCTCTGTGCCTCAGTTTCCTCATGTATAAAACCAGGGTGAGGGCACGAGCTGCTTCACAGGGTTATGAGGGTCCAATGTGATGTGTCTGCAGAGCTTAGCATGCTTCTTTGTGCAGAGAGGCCTTAATAAAGAGGCTTGCTCCTCCAGCTCTGCTGCTTCCTTGGTGAGAATACCCCCGTCAAAACCACGGCGGCCTCATCACTCTATGATCTTGTTCTCTCTCTATGTGGTGCTGGCCTCACGTGCCTCTCCTATTTGTATATGATTCTATAGGATATCTGCCTCCATCCCAGGACCCTGAGTGCCAGGTGATGGCAGAAGCCACCATTGTCAACCACTAGCCAGTGGCTGGCACTGGGGAGGTGCTGAGACAACATTTGCTCCTTGATCTGTTTTTCCTTGCCAGGAAAAGCAGAGAGGCTGGCAATTATGACTCCTCTCCAGTCTGCTCTCCGGCCTCCCCCACTCCCTCCCTCACCCCCCTTCCCTGGCCCTGGCCACACCTGTGCCCCCTCCCAGCCCCCAGGACACTTCGTGAGCGCCCTCAGTGCCAGCGCCGTGCTCCGTGCAGGGGATACAGCCCAGAAGATGGGCCTGGGCCCCAGGGAGCTCACCGGTGGGCACAGAGGCTTCCCAACAAAAGCAAATACACCTGAGAATCAAGACTTGTGATCAACATTTGAATAAAACAAGTTGAGGGGATGAGACAGAAAAAAGCTTGGGGGGGGGGTGGCCCTACGCGGCAGAGTGAGGTCAGAGACGGTTTCAACGCTGGTGACCTCCACTGAGACCTTTTTTTCCTGCCTTGGGCTTTGTTGCAACTGCTGTTTCTCCCCTAAGCTCCAGCCCCAACTTGCTACGTCCAGCTCTGCCGCTTCCTTGGTGAGAATACCCCAGTCGAAACCACGGCGGCCCTGTTACCCTACGACCCTGTTATCTCTCTATGCGGTGCTGGCCCCGCTTGCCTGCTCCTATCTGTATACGTTTCTATGGGACGTCTGCCTCTATCTCAGGACTCTGAGTGCCAGGCGACAGCAGAAGCCACCACCATCAACCACCAGCCAGTGGCTGGCACAGGGGAGGTGCTCTGACAACATTTGTTCCTTGATCTGTTTTTCTTTTGCCCTCAGCTGTCAGGCCCAGGCTGGTGGGCTGGCACCAGGACCCTTGCTGAGCAGCAGATGGGGAAGCTCTGATGAAGTGACTCACGCGCCAGGGCACTGCTCTCCTTGGGAGGAGCACTGGGGTGACCTGCAGGGCTGCGGGGCCCGACCCGGCAGAGCTGAGTCCACAGCAGCTGCTCTGTAGCGCTAAGCGCATTGGAGCAGGGAGGGGTGGCAGGGCTAGTCCTGAGTGCAGAACCCTGATTCAGTTACCTACTGTCAACAATTGGGAGAGAACCCAGACCTCCAGGGAGATCCTAGGAAGCTTCGCACTGCAGCTGGAAATCGGCACCTTTAAGACTGTCTCCCATCAGTTAACTTCTGTTTTGGGGTTAATGGGGCTTCCCGAGTGGCTCTGAGGGTAAAGAATCTGCCTGCAATGTGGGAGACCTGGGATCGATCCCTGGGTTGTGAAGATCCCCTGGAGAAGGGAATAGCTACCCACTACAGTATTCTGGTCTGGAGAATTTCATGGACAGAGGAGCCTGGCAGGCTACAGTCTGTGGGGTCATAAAGAATTGGACGTGATGGAGTGACTAACACTTTCACTTTCACCATGCTAGGTAACTGTGGTAAAGAGTGAAAAGATAGGCCAGTCTCTCTGAGGATATAACTGAGACAAGCAAATGTAAAGGTGAAAAAGCAAACCCCAAAGCTTTCTAAAACCCTAAGCAAGACAAGAGACAGCACAGTCTGGCAACTGACCGGTAGAAAGGCTAAAATCACAGCAAGAGTCAGAGTAGAGAGCTGAGTTTGAACTGCAGCTCTGCAGCTTGAGAGCTGCATGACTTTGGGCAAGTCGCCTTACTTTTCTGAAGACTCTTTCTATAAAATGGGAACAATACTTCCTGGATGGTTACGAAGCTGCTCACTCTGGCTAAGCACGGGCACTGATGGTTCCTTCCTTCGCTTCCTGGAGGGCACCCTGTCTGCACCCTCCTGAGGGGGCTGTCAGACCAGCCAGGATCCTCTGTGATTTGGCAGCTGGTAAGTGGAGGATCTGGAGTCAGTGAGACCTGTGTTTGAGCCCTGGCTTGGGGCCTTGGGCCTTTCTTTTTTAAAAAATTAATTTATTTTTTAATTGAAGGGTAACTGCTTTACAGAATTTTGTTGTTTTCTGCCAAATATCACATGAATCAGCCATAGGCATACATATGTCCCCCTCCCATCTCCCTCCCCTCTAGGTTGTTACAGGGCCCCTGTGTGAGTTCCCTGAGTCACACAGCAAATTCCCATTGGCTCTCTATTTTACATACGGTAATGTAAAGTAATGCTCAAATTTTGAGCTAGCAAATTTGAGCTAGCAAAGTAAAATTTTGCTAAGTAAAGTAAAATTTAATTTGGTAAAAAAGTAAAATTTAGAAAAAAATTGAGCTAGCAAAGTAATGCTCAAAATTCTCCAAGCCAGGCTTCAACAGTACGTGAACTGTGAAATTCCAGATGTTCAAGCTGGATTTAGAAAAGGCAGAGGAACCAAAGATCAAATTGCCAACATCCACCGGATCTTTGAAAAAGCAAGATAGTTGCAAAAAAACATCGATTTCTGCTTTATTGACTATGCCAAAGCCTTTGACTGGGTGGATCACAACAAACCGTGGAAAATTCTGAGAGAGATGGGAATACCACACCGCCTGACCTGCCTCTTGAGAAATCTGTATGCAAGTCAGGAAGCAACAGTTAGAACTGGACATGGAACACAGACTGGTTCCAAATACGGAAAGGAGTATGTCAAGGCTGTATATTGTCACCCTGCTTATTTAACTAATATGCAGAATACATCATGAGAAACGCTGGGCTGGAAGAAGCACAAGCTGGAATCAAGATTGCTGGGAGAAATATCAATAACCTCAGATACGCAGATGATACCACTTATGGCAGAAAGTGAAGAGGAACTAAAGAGCCTCCTGATGAAAGTGAAAGAGGAGAGTGAAAAAGTTGG
This sequence comes from Aepyceros melampus, assembly GCA_006408695.1. Lineage (NCBI taxonomy): Eukaryota > Metazoa > Chordata > Mammalia > Artiodactyla > Bovidae > Aepyceros > Aepyceros melampus. The sequence continues at coordinate 222,036 of SJXQ01006881.1, read as the reverse complement.
CCTAAACTTCAACATTCAGAAAACGAAGATCATGTCATCTAGTCCCATCACTTCATGGGAAATAGATGGGGAAGCACTGGAAACAGTGGCTGACTTTATTTTTTGGGGCTCCAAAATCACTGCAGATGGTGACTGCAGCCATGAAATTAAAAGACGCTTGCTCTTTGGAAGGAAAGTTATGACCAACTTAGATAGCATATTAAAAAGCAGAGCATTACTTTGTCAACAAAGGTCCATCTAGTCAAAGCTATGGTTTTTCCAGCGGTCACGTATGGATGTGAGAGTTGGACTATAAAGAAATCTGAGCGCCAAAGAATTGATGCTTTTGAACTGTGGTGTTGGAGAAGACTCTTGAGAGTCCCTTGGACTGCAAGGAGATCCAACCAGTCCATCCTAAAGGAAATCAGTCCTGAATATTCATTGGAAGGACTGATGCTGAAGCTGAAACCCCAATACTTTGGCCACCTGATGCGAAGAGCTGACTCATTGGAAAAGACCCTGATGTTGGAAGAAACTGAAGGCAGAAGGGGACAACAGAGGATGAGATGGCTGGATGGCATCACCAACTCAATGGACATGAGTTTGAGTAGTCTCCGGGAGTTGGTGATGGACAGGGAAGCCTGGCGTGCTGCAGTCCATGGGGTTGCAAGAGTCGGACATGACTGATCTAACTGAATGTAAGTTTCCATGTTACTCTTCCCATACATTTCACCCTCTCCTTCCTCCTCCAGACCTTGGTCCTTTCTAAGCCTCAGTTTCATTACCTGTAAGAAGGGCACTAAATAAGGCCAGGCACCCAGCACAGCTGCCTGGAGGAGACCACAAGGACAGAAACTCGCCGCTCTTCCTGTTGGGTGTGCCTGCCCGCCTGTCTGAACCCCCGCCCCCATGCCCACCCTAGCAGGAAATTGTTCTGACCTGCACATTGGAGGCCCTGAGGCAGCTTTCACAGTGGTTGCCTGGGCCCCAACCCAGAGGTTATAAAGTAACTTTGTTGGGGTGCAGCCTGGGCACCAGGATCTTACAGCTCCCCAGGTGATTTTTAACATGCCAACAAGGTTGACAACCACCAGAACATTCTTCAAAGCCCCAAACTCGCCAGAGGCCCAGCCTTTACCCGGGGTCAGAGACACTGCAGGCTCTTCGATGGGGAGATCAAATGCCAGAGCAAAGCTGAGTTCTCTCCTGTTCAATCAAGTGCTTCTATAAAGCTCCCCGTTTGCTTAAATAATTCTGGCCATTTCTTCCCTTGAAGCCTCAGCTACAGTGTGCCCTGAGGGCTGGGAACCAGGCTGCTCGTTAACTTTTCTGTTTATTCTGCAAGGAAGGCAGAAAGGGCCTCTCCAGGCAGCACTGCTGGACCTGACCGGTAATCCTTGACAGACGCTGCAGCTGCAGCTCAGCCCAGAAACTTGGAGTGGATGGGGCTGAGCCAGACAGAGCTGGGACTGGAGTCCCGGGACCTGCTTCATGACTGAGGTCTTGGCGCCAGGGAGCTGGGCCAGGGAAATTCATCACTGAGCCCACAGTTTTAAGGGGTCCATGGCTCTGGAGGGCCGTTCCAGTGTGCTTCCTTGAAGGACCACCGTTCCTGGCCAGATTCAAGAGATCAGAGCATTGTCAGATGTCATTCATCCATCCCATTGCTGCCCACAGCCGTTCATCCTCCTGTATCCACCCACCCACCCACTCTTCCACTCACCCATCCACCCACTCACACACCTCTCCTCCCTGCCTTCCTCCCCACTTCCTGTTCTTCCATCCTTCCACCCACCTATACACCCATTCAGTCATCCATCTCTCCTTCCTTCCCGCCCTCCCTCTATCCATTTATTTGCTCACAAGATAATGATTGTATGCCCCATAGGTACCAAGCACTGTTTTGGGAGTCAAGCACACAGTGAATGAGTTGACAAGACCCTTGTACTAGACAGCTCAGGAAGAGAGACTGTAAACGAGAGAACAAGTAACATACATAGGATCATTTTAGATGCTGATAAAGGTGAAGATGATTAATAATGAGCCTAAGGTGTGTGAGAGAGAGAGAAGCTGGGGAAGGCTAATTCTATGGCCTTTGAGTTGACCAACAGGCAGGACCCAGCCACGTGAATGATATTCCAGGTAGGAGGGCAGCAGGTACCAAAGCTCTGAAGTGGGACTGAGCCGGTGTGCCTGAGGGAGGCTAGGGACCAGAGCTCAGAGGGCAAGGAGGAGAGAGAGAGGTCAGGGTGATTGGCAGGCCCAATCACAGTCAGGACTTTGGGCAAAGGCGAGAAGTCTGGTTTGTTCCAAGTGCCGAGCAGCTGTGTGGAGAGGAATGTGCACTTAAAACTATTCGGGCTGCCATGGAAGAGCTGACTTAGAGTGGGGAGGGGTGAGCAAGGAATCCAGTTAGCTTTGACCAAGGAGGGAGCAGAGTAGATCCAACCTGCTCAATGTACTTTAGGAGGAAACTGAGGCCTGGAGCCTGCCTCTTGTTTTGTTGGGCTCAAAGTTCTCTTACCAGTGGGCTGCTGTGTTCCAACCCCCCTTCAGAATAGCCCAGGCTACCTGGCTGCCCATCAGTCCCACAGTCTCTGCCCCTTTGGCCCATCTGAGCCTAGCATCCTTGTTCACTTCATGCCATGTGAACGGACCAGCTGAGAGACAGTGGGGAGAGCCTGGTGGCTGGCTCTGGAGACCTGGTTTTAGCTGGAGTTCTGTGCTGTGTGTCTTTGAGCCAGTGCCTCCCCTCTCTGGGCCCACAGGATGGGGTGCCCTGCTGAGGAAGACCCCTCCCAGCTTGGATGTGCTAATTACATCCCCTCTGGTTCAGCGGGAAGATGTGAGGGTCTTGCTTTGGCAGCCTCCCTTGGGGGCCCCTGTGTTCTGGGTTCTGACACAGCAGGAGCACAGACCCTGCGGTTTCTGAATCAGGCTGCCTGCTGCTTCCCCCGAGGCCTTGGACAAGTGACTTCACCATCTTCAGCCTGGGTTCTGCATTTGTAAAACGAGGGGGCTGACATGGCCCTGATTTCAAGGTGTTTGAGAAGAGTTACAGACAGGGTGTGCAGAGCGACAGGCTGGGGAGAGGACAGTCTCAGGGCTCCTTTGGGGGCAGGGGTGGGCAGAGGTGGGTGGGGGGCAGGCTCCCAGCTCTCAGGGACCTTCGGGGAGCTGGCGGCGAGTGACCAAACTGCCCGTGCAGAGTCAGGCGCCTGTCTTACCTCCAAGGCTTCGTAGTACATATCTTTAGCTTCCATATCTGTCTTGCCCGACATCAGCCAGGACTTGATCAATATTCATAAAAACTGTCCCCGAGTCCTCCAACTGAGACGTGGTCTGTGAGGGGAGAGAGGACAGGAATATTATCTCCACCAGCCGCCGGCAGGACTCACCGGGTGAGCTCGGTGGGCAGCGCGCATTTAATCCCCGGCCTCAGACACCCCAGCAGAACAGCTCAAGGGTGCTGGGAGAAAGGCATAGCCTGCGACTGGGGGCCATCAGGGCAGCTTGAGCTCGATGGTCCCACACAAAAGTGCAGGGGCTCCTCCAGCTGCCATAAATCATGTCGTTTAGCAGGCGGAGGACGGCAGGGCCGCTGGTTATTAACTGTAAATGAGTTGCATTTCTTTAAAAAGATAATCTGGTGGCAAGGAGTTCAGAGATTTTTTATTACCTGGTGCCAAACATGGTAATTAATGCTGGGCAGGTTCATAAAAGGCCACGGGAAGGAGGAATGAGAGGCTTAATTTAGTCGGTCAGAGTGCAGAGCTATTCTGAAAAAGCCAGGTTTAAATGTAGCCAATTGGGATGACTGGAGTTCAAAGGAGCAGGGGGAGGGAAAACCAGGTTGGAGGACCCCTCCGTCTGTCCTGGGGGAGCAGGACCTCCAGGTTTGGCTGGACGAGCAGGTGTCCCCATGCAGGGCAGCTCCGAGACAGCGACAGCTGGCAATGGAGCACTGAATTACAGAAGCAGGAGCGCACTTCACTCCCGTTAACAGGCAACATCAAGGCCTTCAGTAGATACAACAAGGAGCGAACTGCGGTTCCTGGTTAAGCAGGGAGACAGAGAGGAAGGAAAGGGGCTGGGTGAAGGCAGGGTGTGGGAAATGGGAAGAGGATTTTCAGCTCCTCTGGAGAAAGAGGGGGCCGAAAGAGAGAAGGGAGGGGAGGGGGTAGAGGCAAGAGAAAGAAATAGAGAATATGGCAATAGCTACCCTCTTTTGAGGGTCTACTGTGGGCCAGAAGCTTTACTGTATTACATGTAAGACTCTCCCCAAGAACCCTGTAAAGTAAGCATGACAAACCCCATTTCCAGATGGGAAAACTGAGAGTGAGTCTAAATAGCTCAGCCACCAAGCCAGTAGAGCTCTCACTTTCTGCAGCTTCACACAGTCAGCCAAGGGAAGGAGGCAAAGATGGAGAGAGAAAGAAAGGACAGGTGTGAAGAGGGAGAGATCAGAAATGGGAGGAAAAGACAGATGGGGACCAGAAGAGGGGGCTTATAGGAGGCCCCACGGTGAACCAGCCCTGCCAGCCCCCTCCGGCCCCCTCCTTAAATAGATCCTGGTCCAGCAAGGGTTCAGGAAGGGGACAAGCACTTGAGAAAATGGGAACAGACCAGATAAAGCCTGGGGCTTAGGGAGGTGTGGGAGGGGGCCAGCGTGGGCTGGACTTTGTTACCCAAAAAGACGGAACCAGCCTAGTGTCTCTCTCGGCCCCTCTCCCTGGGGAAGGACACAGCTGGGCAAGCACAGAGGTAGGCCGGGCTGTGCAGGAGGCCCGCGCAGAGCAGAGGTGGGGGGAGGCTGGAGGTTGGACCAGGCCAACCTCCGCAGGAGGGGCTGTGGCTGGTGGCACACAGGAGGGACACGGTGACCTCCACGGTCATCTGCTGGGCCTGCCTCCTCTCCACCGCCCCAAACGCTGCAGCTCCCCCTGCCACACTCTGCCTCACCTGTGATGACCCCTCTGCCGAGAAGACCTTTCCCCCCTTCCATGGCTCAGACCCTCTCCCTGCGTCGCTCCACCTAGAAAGGCTTTCCTCTGTGTCCCCACAGGGGGACCGTGAGGAAGGAGGGAGATAAGGCCGCTGTGCCCTCTGGCCCGGTGCCCTCATGCGGCAGGCGCTAGGGGACAGCGGCCCCCCCCACCGTTGCTGGGTGCTGTATCGTCAGGACCTGTCTGTGTCTGTGGGTCTGCCTCCCCCGCTCGGCTGTGGGCTGTGTCGGGAGGGACCATGGGAGATTCGCAGCTGTGCCCAATACCTCCAAGGCACACAGCGGACGCCCCAGTGGGCCCTGAGTGAAAGGCGAGCAGATTTGGGCTGTGCTGGGAAGACCTTGAAGGCCACGCCAGTGAGGCTGGACTTCATTATGTGACTGCAGAGCGTGGGTGAGTGACGAGGCCCAGGGCTTCGCCTGGCAGGTGTGTGTGGGAGAGGGGAGCCAGGCAGCAGGTGTCCCCCAGGTGTCTGAGACAGGACCCCCCTTGGGATGTGCGTAGAGCTTCACAGGGCCTTGGCTGCAGTGCACAGTTCTCATCTGGAGGTCCTGCCGCTTTCTAGCCTCTGTGTGTGTGATGTGTGTGACGTATGTGGTGTGTGATGTGTGTGGGCGATGTGTGTGTGTGTGTGTGTGTGTGGTGTCTTCCCACACCAAGGGGCACAGGGGAAAAGTACAGGAGGGGGAATTAGAAACATTAGCTCAGGACAAGTCAGACCGGGAGCAAGAGTTTATGTGCGTGAGTGGAGCTGGATTCTTCTGCTTCCTGACCATGTCAACAACACTCCCATCACTCGGCAGCGGGAGGCGGCCACCCTACACGCCTGGGAATCGCCGGCAGGAAAGTAGTGTGAAGCTGGGGAGGCGGCCAGGCTGCAGCTGGCCGGCCGCTCATGCTCCTACGCCCACGGGGGAGAATCTGGGCTCGCCACGTCCCTCCCACCAAGGACGGTGTGGGATTCAGGCGGTGAACAAGGAGGCCAAGCCACTCCAGGCGCCAAGCCGGACGGCTGGCCGCTCTTCAGGCTCTGCTGGGGCTGGTGGCATCTTGGTGCCTGGTGCCAGCAGCAGCCTGGTGGACTCATCCTGGCTGTGACGTCCGAGGGGTGGGAGGCTCTCTTCCTCTCACCACCCTGACGCCCAACTTCAGGCAGGAGTGAGGACTGGGCGAAAGCATGGGTCTGGGCTGGGAGGTGGCCTCAGCTAGTTCTTCGCTTCCTGAAGCTGCAGGTCTGTGGCTGCAAGTGGGCTACACAGAGGATTCAAGGAGAGATAAGAACGTGAACATGGCTTGTGCAAGATGGGAATGGTATCATCTGCCGGAAAATCACACAGTCATCCAGAAAACAAAACCAAAAAACCCAGTGAAAACCACAGAAAACCTGAGAAGACCCTGGCACCAAAGCCAAGGGAGGAGGAAGGCAGGCACTCAAAGGAGCAGGGCTTTCTTTATAACCTTCCCTCCGCAATCCAGTGGGCCTTGGCTTCATATTTTATTAATAGGAAACATTTTTCCATATGTGACTGAGTCTGCCCAGACCTGCGACCCGGGGTGCAGCCTGCAAAGAAAATTATGCTTCTCAGCGGGGCTGGGAAAGGCGGGGAGGCTCCCCTTTAATTTGTCAAGGTAGCCCTTCAGGCTGGGAAGCCACGCCCCTCGCCCCCTGGTGATGGGTTTTGCTACATTGTCCTGGAGCAGGAGGGGGCCGCTGCACAGTTTATCTCTTCACCCAGTCAGGCCTGGCAATTAAAGGCAGTAACAGTTACTGAACTGTCTCTTCCCGTGGCCATAATCTGTAATTCAAACCTTCATTTTCCCCTGGCACTTCTGGATTTGGTAGTGTGTTTTGGTTATAAATACTTTGCGTTTCTCCAAGCAGTTTTTGCAGGAGGCTCCTTGGGAATGAGGTCATCACCAAGGAAAATTCCTGGGTCAAATTTTCTGGGCCTCCTGGACCGGCAGATCCTAGAGGCTCTGACTTGGAAGGGCAGGCCTCTGCAGTTTCCTCACAGTATCCCTGCTGGCCGGCCAGCTGGCCCTCCAGGCCCTGCTTGCATACTTCTGGTGATGGGTGCTTATTACCTGTTACGACAACCCATGCCATCTTTTTTTTTAAGTCTTTTTTTGAATTTGTTATGATATTGCTTCCATTTTATGTTTTGGTTTTTTGGCCTTGAGGCATGTGAGAGCTTAGCTCCCCACCAGGGATCCAACCCACACCCTCTGCATTGGAAGGCAACATCTTAACAACTGTACAACAACTGCCAAGGAAATCACAGCCCGTGCCATCCTTGGAGAATGAACCGGAAGCTGTTTACTGCAGCTTTTGACCATTGTTCCCACGCCCTTCTGTAGTACACAAAGATCATATCTCTAGCCTTCTCCCATTGTGCAAGAGAGGAAACCAAGACTCAAAGAGAAGAAGTGACGTTCCCCCTGCGCCTCCCAGGGTGGGCAGGAATTAGACTCAGGTTCACCTAGTCCCTGAGCCCTTGCTGATGACATTACAACTGGGGTTGGAGGCAGGGAAAGGGGTAAGGGGGGCAAAAAAAAAAAAAAAAGGTAAGGGTAAAGGGAAAGGGTCCTTGTCTGGGTAGAGGCAGTGGAGGTGGGGCTTCTGGGCAAGTCTTGGGAAGCCCTGAGAGGCAGGGTGCATGGAACCAATTTGTGCTGACTGTGACTACAGGACTAGGGCAGAGCTGGGCTTCCTGATAGTGGGGCAATGCTGGAGGCTGGGAGACTTTAACACTCCCCTGCCTGAGAGTTTTACAAACCCCATTCTGTTTCAGTGGGTGGAGCTGGGGGCTGTGAATGAGGCTCCAGAGGTGACCCACAACTGTCTGGTTGAAAAAAAGCCTCTGAACATAAACAGCTGGAAATCCTAGCACCGATTCTTATAGGTGTAAGGTATGAGTGAGAAAGTCATGATTTTTATATTGCTGTATAGGTAGGATCTGCTTAAATGTTTTTTTAAGAAATTAAAGTTGGAGGAAGGGAACCAGACGAAGTGAGGTGGGAGGGGACTGCATGGCTTTTCTTGGAGCCACATTTAGAGTAAACCTCTAACTGGAGCACTCTTGCAAGTTTGGGGGAGGATGAAGGAGGTTTCGGTGGGCATCAGAAGAGATGGAAGGCTGGGGATGGCTAGCACACGGGCGATGCACAGGGTGGGTGGGCCTCACACCTGTCACAAAGGCAGTGGCAACGGTAATGAGCACTCCCCACGGCTCCTGGCAGGAGGGTGGTACCCAGGAGCCCTGAGCAGATGCATCACCCCTCACTGGGCCCAGGTGCCTCACACAGCCTGGCGGGCGGGGAAGCTGGGCAGAAATCCAGTGGACCAGGGGCACCTGTACTCACGTTGCATCCAATTCCCGCTCACCGGGCTGAGGAAGTTGGGTAGAGGCCGAAGGGCTTGTCAATTTCCCGAAGGACCTTTCGGATGTTCCTGACCTGCCAAGAGATGGACACCAGGCACATCTTTACTTTCTCCAAGGAGCCAGCTGATTTCCAGCCCACTGAGGACCAGGGTGGCTGATTCCGGTCCAGGGAGGAAAACATTACAACAAGGATGGGAGAGTTGGGTAACCAGCAGTTGGCTCCAATCTGGAGGTTAAGGGAGGGGCCCTTGTGCTCAAGAGTGGGGTGCGGCAGTGGGGCCTGACCTCCCACCTCTGTGCTGACCCATCTGCCAGGGCCCTGCCAGTCTCCTCTTCCCCACCTTACCCCTTCCTCACTGTGTGTGGATTTCGGGGACAAGTCTTTTTACGAGGGGCTTCGTATAAGTGATAGTCGCTCATTTGTAAGTGCTTGACAAAACTGTCTTTTTAACAGTCAGAAATGGTTAAATATTGGCAGTTTCACATAAGCTGGTAATATGTTGTTTTATCTGACATGGTAGGAACCATTCCAGAAGGGAGGATCCTTAGCATTCTTGCTCCCTAATAGGCATCTCGGGGTTTTAATAACAACTGCAACAGCTGTTAACATTTCTCAGTTGCTCTGAGCCAGACCCATCAGATACACGATCGCCAACCCTCCTACCAATCCATACGGGATTATCATCTCAGTTTAACAGGCAAGGAACCAGGATGTTGGAGAGGTGCAGTCACTTGCCCGTGGTCACGGGCCTTGTAGTGGCAGAACCAGGGCGTGAGTCTGGTCTGTCCATCCACCCAGAGTGGTCCTGGGTCCAACAGGGATCAGGGCAGGGACCATGCAACAGAGGCTGCCCCTGCTGGAGCAGGAGGCTGGGTCTGCAACCTTCAGGGCTGCGAAGGGCATGACATGGGATTCAGCAAGGCTTTATCCATCAGGGGCTGCTGTCTGGCAGAACATGAAATCTTCCGGTACAGACTCCGCAGGACAGAAAGGCCCTTGGGGACCGAGCTGTAGCATGCTCACAGACTTATCTACAAGCCGGGAGCAGTGTTTTAGCTGTCAGACCTTTCTTTCCGGGCACAGAAGCTCGCTCGCACTTGGCTTTGCCACATCAGATCTCACATCCATTTATACTAACAGAGTCCATTATGGGGCACAGGACTGTGCTTGCACCTGAGTTAGTCCTCATTGTCCTGGTGGTGAGCAGTGAAGCGAGCTAAATGAGCTCCCCTGGAGGGTGCGGGTGCTTCCAGAATCGGGGCCAATTTGTTGACTGCCAATAATCGCCTGTGTGAGAGGCATGATTGGGGGAATCAAAGGAGCTGGAGAATGTAAAAGTAGCGACAGAGAGGTGGAGGGGCTCTTGTGGAAAAGCTGGAAGCCTGCTGTAGTGATCTGGTCTTGAAAGAGCATGGGTTTCAGGGCCAGAAAGTCCCTGGGTTTGAGTCTCGGCTTAATCACTTACCAGATGGATGACTCAGGACAGGTGATTGAACCTCTCCGAGTCTCAGTTTCCTCCTCTGTCAAATGGGGATAAAAGAAGACACACCTCACAGGCTTGGGGGGAAATCAGAGCCACTATACAGCGCCCGGCACATCCCAGACGCTCAGGCAGCAGCAGCTCCCGTCTAGCAGAAACTCGAGCAACTCCTCGCCTCACTCCTCTCTGAGCCAGCCGTGGTATTCCTACAGGGGCCCGGCTCAAGAGCAGTGGAAATAGGGAGGCTGGGGGCAAAGTCAGCCTGGAGTTGGGCAAAAGGACCAGAGACCAGAATATAAGACTCATCAGAAGTGGGATTGACTTTACTCCATGAGCTCTGGAGGTGGGGTGTCCTGGGGAGGCAGAGTCCTCTCAATATAAGGAGGGGCTTCTGAAAGGAGGTCTGACAACATGAGGGGCTGTTTAAGGGTGATGGTGAGCCCCAGTGCTGAGGAAGTGATCAAAGGGTTGAAAAACCCTTCTTGAGATTTTTGAGAAAGCTTGGGTGGATTCCCACATTGAGTAAGTGGTGGTCCGCAACCTGACATCAAAAAGCACATGGGGGCTGTTTTTTTTAAAAAACTTTTTTTTTTTTTTGATGTGGACTATTTAAAAAGTCTTTATTGAATTTATTACAATATTGCTTTCGTTTTATGTTTAGGATTTTTGGGCATGTGGGATCTTAGGGCCTTGACCAGGGATCAAACCACACCCCGCCATCCGGCACTAGAAGATAAAACCTTAACCACTGGGCCTCCAGGGAAGTGCTATATGGGTGCTTATTTAAAATGCAGAGTCCTGGGCTTGGGATGACCCTCAGAGATCTGCTTCTTCACCAGCCAGCCTGCCAGGTGATGCTTTGAGGCTGCCTGGCTGACGTAACCCTGGAAGCCACTGGTAGTGGGGTGACTCTATGACCCTCTGGCTCCCTTGGCATTTTAAGAGACTAACCCAGGACGGGGAAGAGAAGACTTTGGCGGTGGTCTCCTGCTTCCTGGAGGGCAGGGCTTTATCTCCCTGCAGGGCCAGGACTCGGGAAGGGTCAAGCGCCATCGGCGGGTGGTGTGTGGCCACTTTCCTTCTTTGGGTTTAGAGTTAGGTCTACGGGGACCCTGCCAGATGGGACTGCCCCGGGCTGCGACCCCGAGAAACTGCTCTTTCTGGAGGGCTTCATGGGGCAGGGGCAGCTGTCAGGAGGGACAAAGGCCTGGACACCAGCTCTCTGCACCCCTGCGGTCCTAGCCAGCCGGGTAACTGAGAAGGAACAGACGTGAGCCTCTGCCGCGGAGGGAAGTCGCTTTGCCAGCCTGCTGACAGCATGAGCTAGACGGGCGTCTGGAAGCGCTAAGGCAGGCAGATCTCACCCGAAGAAGTTAAATGTCTCTGGAAAGGGGACTTCGGTGCCGGGTGGCCAGTTCCTGCCAATGCAAGCTGGTGCCTGATTTCCCTGGTTGCACTTACTCCGGATTTCGCACGTGTGTGGTTGCCGCCGAGCTCACACGTGTACCAGGGAAACTTTCTCGCTGGCAGCCATGTCTCTCCCCAGCTTACTCCTTGTCCTCACCTTCCTTGCCACCTGGCATCGGGTACAGTTAGGCAACTATTGCTACACTGGCCCTGGCTGCGGGCTTTCAGTTCCCCCGCCCCGCACCCTCAGTTGGCCTGGGCTCCATTTCCCCGTCACAAGCTGAGTGCTCACCCTCTGCTCTCTGCAAGGGAAAGAAGGAGCAGAGGGAAGACTTGCCTTTTCTGCGAAGACCTGGTTGCCAGAGAGCTGGGTGAGGTGTAAGAACTCCAAGTGCAGGGATCCAAACTCCGCCAGGATGCTGCTGCTCCCTGCCATGGCCCAGCCCCAGCTCCTGTTGGAGCCGCTGAAAAGACAGAAGCAGTCGGGGTTACCCCTTGCCGGCAGGGCTGGCTCCTCTGCTCCATGGAGGAGCACCTACTATGTGCTGGGCACTGGATTAGGAGCTTCACCATACAATCGCAGTGTATCCTCCCTGGGGGTTGATACTGTTCCTACCCCCGTTTATCTGATGAGGATGTTCAGGTTGGTGAGAAACTCGCCTACAGGTCATTTAAACCCAAGGCTGTCTGACAGGCAATAGTTTTCGTTCCTGTGGTAAAGCAGCTCCTGTAAGACGTGTGGGCTCTCGAAGGACATGGGCGGAGCTGCCTTGGTGGCCAAGACCTGGCACAGACATGATGCTAAATTTACAGGCAATAGGGATAATGCTGTCAGGGACCACAAAGACCCCCTAGAACATTCTGTCTCCATCCACTTGTTCAAGGGCAACTGATCGCTCACAATCATTGCTGCTGTGTGTGGAGGGTAAGCAATGCATGGCCGGGGTCCAAAGTGGGGGACGACGAGAGGGACCCCGTTTGGCCCTTTCCTTTCCTCCACAGTCACTGCTGCCCATGGACTGACAACGGCCCCCACCTGGAACTTCGTGGAACCCACACCTGAAGGGTGGCTGGCTCTTCTAAGACCACCCACCAGGGCCTGCCTAGATCCTGGGAAGTCCGAGGTTAGGGGTGAAAGCAGCAAAGGCCTCCTCGCCGCAGAGATGCATGCGTCTCATGAACTCCTTAGATGGGTCACCAGCGTGATTTGGCGGCTCTGCGGAGAAGGCTGTCAGCTAACTGCGTCCTCCCTTTCCTTGAAAGTACTGGGTGCTTTCAAGGAAGAAGAGTGCAGAGGCAGGGCCTTGGGTAATCCTCCCATCTGCCCCTTTCACAGATGGGGAAAACAGGGCACAGAACGGTGACGTCACTGCCCGAGATCACAGTTAGGTGGAGCAGCTGGGACCCTGGCTCCCCAGCAGCTGGCCTCTGTCCGCCCTCTGACTCCCAAGGACAGGACCTAGGAGGGCAAGTGTGGGCCTGGGAGGTCACAGTTTGCCACCTGAGGGGCCCTGCTTTATCCGAGTGGGCTGGGGCTCCCCTGAGGTTGCCTTTCTCTTCTCTGATGTGGTTTCAGGAAACTCTTGCAGAAACAGATGGAATTGAGTTCAAGGATCTGTTGGAGCAATGATCTCAATAAACACACCAGTTTCTTTCGGTATTACTCTGACTCCAGGCAGATGGGGAGGGAGGGGTTGTACAGAGGGGAAATTTGAGTTCTAGGTAGTAAATAAAACAGCTTCCAGATGCAGGCACTGGGGCGGGCTGTCGACATCATGACTGCATTTAAAGCCCACAAGGTTAAGTACCATTAATCCCTGAGGAAAACAGAGAGGGAAGTGAGTTGTCTTTAGAAGCTCAGAACCAGTAGGTGGTGGAGGCAGGATTTGAACTGAGATCTGCTGGCCTCGGCCTCAGAGGGTACGACCCTCAGGGGTCCCCCAGATGGCCCCATATCCACCCCGAGAGAAGGGGAAGCTGATGCCTCTGTGTCCCTCTGCCCTCCAGGGCAGGAGACCTCTCTCTCCAGCCTGTGACCTCAGTGGGAGCCTCAGGCACCCACAGAGGGCTTCCTGAATAATTGATGCTTCCTGCCCGGCAGAGAAATTCAAAGTAAACAAAAATAAAAGCCCCAGCCAGGATCAGCAGTCTTTTGTTCCCCTTTTCCTTACAGGAGCCTCTCCTTCCTTCCCCTCCCTCCCAAAGCTCACCCTCCCAAGTGGACCTTCAGTGGTGGAGTCAC
>SJXQ01006881.1:159685-194957 GCA_006408695.1 Aepyceros melampus | reverse complement strand
AGACGTGTGTCCTGGGATGGCTTTGGCATTTGGGTTGAACTGAATTTCCAGAACATCAACCCCTCCCACACTTAAGCATTAATAGCAAAACATACTCAAAGCCAAACAAAGTCATCTTTTCCTGGTTTATCCAGGCTGCTTCCAGGCAGGTGTCCAAGGCCAAACACAGTTCGTGGGAACTCTGGACCCTCCTGAGGTGTCCAGACCTTGGGACACAGATGGGCCACACACAGACGAGACATGCCCAGACCCAAGGGTGCTGCCCTGGCATCCACACTCCAGGCTCTGATGCCTTCCCGCTCACCACAGGGCCTCCAACCTGAGTTCTTAGGGCCTGGAGGAATTCTTGAGATTCCCCCTCTTGCCTCACCCCTAGATTTCATAGACGAGGACCCCAGAGAGATCCCCTTCAAGTTTAGGCCAAGGGAGAAGAGGAGCCCCAGGCTCGGCCACATGTAATGTTTTCCGTATGGGGGCGTCTCGGTTCACTGGCAAACAATTTTGGGTCTGCTGGTTGAGCCCCCTTCCTGGCAGGGCCAGGAGGCTGCTCCGATCAGTGAGGAGAGAAGCCCAAGCTGCGTGTCCTTCAGGGCAAGGGCGAGGCGGCCCAGGGTATTTGATTTCTGGATCCTGTCCCCGGGCTGCCGGGTGTTTTCACCCCGCGGGCCCTCTGTCTCCTGGGCTGACCCTGAGCCCAGAGGCCCCGGGACCTCAGCTGCGCTGGGAGGGCAGCCCGGGAGCCTCGTGATCAGCTGTCCTCCCGAACACTCCCGAGGCCGTTCACTAAGAGAGCTGTTGGCAGGGTTCTGCCCCAGCTCTCAGCTTCCTCTCACCCCGCCCCCAGCCACCACCCTGCGGGGCTGTAGGCCAGCAAGTCACTTATTGGAAAGCTTTTCGTTTCAGGCCAGAGGTTACCTGGTGGCCCGGCCGCCAGGCAGGAGAGAAGGCGTGATACCCTCTCTCTATCTGCACCTGTGGCCCGTCTGGGGTGGCTCCCCCATGGAAAAAGAGACCCGTCTGTTCAGTCAACAGGCCCACAGCTTGTCGGGAAAGAGCCAGAGGGGCGCAGAGAGTCAGGCAGCTGCTTGGCAGCTTCCCTGGGCTGCAGCAGCCCGCTCTCCCAGCTCTAGCCCTGACTCGTGTTCACAAGGGACACCGCTGGCTCCTCTTTCTGCCGGGGCAGGATGCCGTGGTGGCGGTGGTTCAGTCGCTAAGTTGTGTCTGACTCCTGTGACCCCATGGACTGTAGCCCGCCAGGCTCAGCCTATCCATGGGATTCTCCAGGCAAGAATACTGGAGTGGGCTGCCATTTCCTTCTCCAGGAATAGAGGCAGAGGGGTCTGTTAAAAAACAAAAAAACCAAACCACAGCTCTGGATTCAAATCCCAGGTTGGGTCAGCAACATATCTCCTCTAAGTGCCAAAGTTCTCATCTGTAAAATGAGGTAAAGACCACTGGGCCAGGGTATGGGGAGCTAGCGAAGGTTCCTGAGCTGGGACAAGGGTATCATATAATGCCCAGCCTAAATACATTTGTACATGTCTGGCATGGAGTAAGCGCTTGACAAATCAGTTTACTGCTCTTATTTCTGGAGTCCCTTAGCTCACCTTGAAATTCTGGCCTGGCCCAGGGAGGTTCACATTCTGGCTCCGTTACATACTAGCTGTGCGACAGGGCGAGTCACTGTACCTCGCTGAGCCTCATTTTTCTCATCTGCAAGATGAGGAATACAGTAGGACCAACCTGATAAGGCTGCTGGGAGGGTTAAGGGGGGCGGTGGATGAAAAGGAGCTGGCACGATGTTGGGCACACGTGAGCTTGCCCCTACAGCAGAAGTGTGACCCTCTCTGTCCCCAGCTGGCCCTGGGCAGCTCCTCCACAAAGTCTCCCAGGGCCACTGAGGCCTTGTGACACTCCTGCATTTACTGGTCTCTCACCAGCCCGTGGGGCACCAGACACAGCTTGTAAAAGTCTTGACCTCAACTTAAAGGCAAAGCGTTACACAAGTCCCACCTGTGTCCACTGCTTCCCACCCTGACTTGGCTATGTACCTGCCTCCAAAAAGGTCTATCTGCCTCCCAGGCCTCTCTGATTCACCCTGTACATTATCACCTTACCTGTCTTCCTAAAACCAGATCCACTGTGCCCCTCCCTGGCCAGGAGTCTGCAAAGGCTTTGCAGTACCCATGCAACAACTGGGGACAGGGGGTGAAGCCTTTTGGGTCTGAGTTCAGAGGATCTGGCTAATAGCATCTCCCATCCAGCTCTGCTTCCTGGACCCAGGCTGCGTGCTCTGGCCTCCCTACATCTGCATGTGTGGTCTCCTCTGACAAGAGAGCTTCTCTGTGCCTCTGGGCATACGCAAAGCCTTCACCTTCTTCAAGGTCACCTCCCACTGGCAGCCTTCTCTGATTGCACCCAGTCAACCTCTTCCTGCCCAGAGAGCTTCCATAGAACTTTCCCAGACCTCCCACTCAGGTGACCTTCATTCCCACCCTGTACTGTGAGGCTCTAAATAGACTGTGAGTTCCTTGAGGCCAAATGCTCCCAGGGCTTCTCTCACACCCCTTCCCTGCCACCCCAAAGGCTAGAGCCCCCAACCCAAATGCCACCCACCATTCCCTGCAGCCTCAGCACCTGCCCTGACTTCTGTGATACTTCTGCAAACTCTGCTAAGAATTGCCTTCCCCATCCCCGCTTCTCCTGCAGTATCTAGAGCCCGCCCAGGGCCTCCTCAGCCAGGAAGCCACCGTGATCCTCCCCGCCACAATCTGCATGAAGTCTCACCCTCCCTGAGCCGTTCTCACCAGCCCCTCGGGGCCCACCCTCGAGGCTTGTGTACTCTCATCTCCACAAGTGCTCGCTCTCACCACCATAACGACTTGTCAATTTACTGCCCTGTCCTCTGTAACAGCAGGGGCTCAGTCTGCAGCAGGGTCGCCTCCAGGCTCAACAAGAGACAGCTGCCAGTGGAGTGGGCAGACGGGAGGGAGGAGACCAGGCTGGCCCATCTCCTGCATGGACTCCCTGGCCTTGCGCTGGCTCTGGGCTGGGTCTTGGCCTTCAGGACGCCCCTCTTCCTCTTGCTTGCCCTTCTCACCCTGTGGTTGCTTCTTTGCTGGTTCCTCCTCATCGCCAGGCCTTGAAAGCCTGGGGCTCTGTCCTTGAGCCTCTTGTCTTTCTCCTTCCTCTTCTTAGTGACTCAATCTGGCCTCTCAGCTTAAATACCATCCACACGCCGATAACTCCCAGATTTAAATATCCAGCCAGGACCTCGACCTCCAGCCCAGACTCACTATTCAACAACACCTTACGCACACTTCCACTTGGAGATCTAGAGACATCTCGCCTATAACTTGTCTGAAGGCAAATCCTGCCCCTCCCTCCCAGTCTTCCCACCTTGGTGAACGCCAACCCCTCCTCCCAACAGCTGTGGCCCCAAGCCCTTGACTCTACCTCTCGCCCCCACATCTTATCCCGCAGCAGATTTTGGTGGCTCTGTCTTCTTAAGAGCTCCAGCCTCCACCCACTTCTCACCTCCTCCGGCCTTCCACCTTCAGAAATGCAAGTCATGTCACGCCTTTCCTCTGCTCAAAACCCTCCCAGGGCTCCCCCTTTGCCCGGAGGGCTGTGATCCTGCCCTGGCTTCCTCTCTCTGCTTGGCCTCCCTACCTTCATGCCAGCTGTTTGTTGCTCACCGAGCCCTCCAAGCCCTAGAGCCTTGGCCTTGGCGCTTGGGACAGCTCTTCCCTCTCTCTCTTTATCTTCAGCACCTTAATCCCTGGCAATGTTACACACGGGTCTGCTTCCCTGTTTGCTGTCTTTCCCAACAGAGCGTGAACTGCTGGAGGGGAGGCTGTTTTGTGCACGGCAGTCCTCCCCTGCCTAGAACACTTCCTGCCCATCACAGGTGCCTGATGAGTATTTAGGAATAATGGGGGCCCCTCCCGGGGTAGGGAAGGCTTCGAAGGGGCTGTGGCTCATTCATATCTTTCCGTGTTCGGCTACAGTCTGGCACCCAGAGGCATTAAAGGTAAATGTGTGGGTTGAACGGACTGCACCTATCGCGTGGGCGTCTTCGGCGACCACGTCCAGGGCAGCTCAGCTCTGTGCTCTAGGTGCTGGTCCCAATTGACAGAGGAGACCCTCCCGGCAGGCTGCGGCCAGACTGGCCAGGATGGTTAGGCAGGTCACGCCACCGCCTGCACAGAGCTGCCTGTCTCACATGTCAGGCTCTCCAAGGGAAGGTCCCTGGGACCCCACGGCCTCCTCCCCTGGCGGCTGCCTGGCCATGAGCCACTCTGCCCTGCGGGACTGTGGTTTGTATCACCTCTCCAAATCTGCCATATTAGTGATGATGAGGTTTTTATGTGACACTGTATTAGCAAAGAGAAATAGGTCAGGCTGGGCAACATAAGCTCCAGAAGGAACATTTAGATAGGAAAAAAATATCACCCAAGGCGTAGCCTATTATCGCAATATCCCCAGAGCCAAATACGAATGTTGCATTTAATTTGATGATACAATCCAGAGACTTTATTCTCAATCTGTAAAGCAACAACACAAATGTCTTTCTCAGCTTCCAAAGAAACCAGCGTGGCTGTGGAGCAGGTTGAGTTCCCAAAGATGGATGCCATAGGACGTCCTGTCCCACAAGAGAACCTCTGCCCACAGCTCCTCTCCTTGAACCTGGGTGCAACTTTGTGACTACCTGGAATAAGAGAATAAAGTAAAATGGATGATGTGCTAGTTTTCAGGCCCAGACTTTAAAACAGGTAGTTTCTACTTCCTGTCTCTTGGAATGCTGGCTCTTGGGACCAGCCTCCATATTGTGAGGAAGCCCAAGAGAGCCCACAAGGAGAGAACACGTGGAGAAGCCATACATATGCTATCTGACGGACAGCCCATCTGAGCTTCCAGTCAACCGTCTGCATCCATTCCAGACACGGGAATGAAAAGGCTTCCAGGAGGTTCCAGCTATCAAGTCACCTTCAGCCTTCAAGCTTTCCCAGGTTAGGGGCTGTATATCCTGGCAGGGAAATAAGCTGTCCCCATTGTGCTCTTTCTGAATTCTTAGCCCACTGGATCTGTGAGCATAATAAAATCATTGTTTTAAGCCAGTAAGTTTTGGAGTAATTTGTTATGTAGCAGTAGGAGCTGGAATGTTCTGCCCCATGGGTTTCTATGAGGATGAATTAAAGCGATATTCCCACTATCCCAAAGACATTGTTTAAAACTACTTGAGGTCTTCTGTGAAAGTGAAAAAGGAGAGTGAAAAAGCCGGCTTAAAACTCAACATTCAAAAAATTAAGATGATGGTATCTGGTCCCATCATTCCATGTCAAATAGATGGAGAAACAATGGAAACAGTGACAGAATTATTTTCTTGGGCTCCAAAATCACTGCAGATGGTGACTTCAGACATGAAATTAAAAGATGCTTGCTCCTTGGAAGAAAAGCTATGACTAACCTAGACAGCATATTAAAAAGAAGAGATATTACTTTGCTGACAAAGGTCTGTCTAGTCAAAGCGATTGCTTTTCCAGTGGTCATGTATGGATGTGAGAGTTGGACTATAAAGAAAGCTGAGCACCAAAGAACAGATGCTTTTGAACTGTGGTGTTGGAGAAGACTCTTGAGAGTCCCTTGGACTGCAAGGAGATCCAGCCAGTCCATCCTAAAGGAAATCAGTCCTGAATATTCATTGGAAGGACTGATGCTGAAGCTGAAACTCCAATACTTTGGCCACCTGATGCAAAGAACTAACTCATTAGACAAGACCCTGATTCTGGGAAAGATTGAGGGCAAGAGGAGAAGGAGACAACACAAGATGAGGTAGTTGGATGGACGTGAGTTTGAGTGAACTCCGGGAGTTGGTGATGGACAGGGAAGCCTGGTATGCTGCAGTCCATGGGGTCACAAAAAGTCGGACATGGCTGAGCGACTGAACGGAACTGAGGTCTTCTGGCTGCATAAAATATTTTAGGGATGAGGACTTCCCCATTTTTATCAGGTCTGGGTTATTTGTTTTCCTCCAGGAGGAATTTTTTCCTTGAAGCTTTCCATAATGATTAGTTCCTGGATTACATAAAGTTGTGTTCAGGGGCTGAATATTTCCAGGAAAAGGTTTCTTGGTGCCTCCGGAAGGACTAAAGATATTTTTAAGGAAATATTCTTGGAATCCAACAGAATGTTCTTACGAGAAGCTGATTAATAAAAGGTGATCAGATCTGACTGTATCATTGCCTTTTAAAAAGCTCTCAAAGGCTCCTGTTCTCCAAGTTCAAAGTCTCCAAGTTCACAGTGTGCAGGGTGCCTGTGGTCCAGGCCTTGGCACCCTCCCTAGTCTCACCTCCTTTTGTTCTCTTTGCATGTGATGCTCTGCCCAGAGCAGAACACTAGCAGCTCCCCAAATATCCTGCAGTGTCTGCTGATGCGAGCGCTGTGTCTTTTCTCAGGATGTTCCAGAATCATGAAGCAGAGCTGATGGCCCCCTCCTTTGCAAGCCCAACTTGCTCTGCAGCAGGCACCTCCATCACAGCACGGTCCACCCTGCATCTGACATCTTTGCCCGTGAATCATCTTTGCCCGTGAATCATCTTTGCCCGTGAATCCTGGAGGGCAGTGGCTGGGTCTGACTCTTCCCAGGAGCCCCAGCATCCATCCTTAGGCCAGGCACCAAGAAGGCAAGAACAAATGGCTGCTGCATGAATAAATGGCTGGTGGAAACACCCACAGCACTTTCTTAGGGGTTTCCAAACATTTCACAAGCCCTTTTGGCCTCAGAGAAAACAGTGTTCATAGCAGCGGCCAGTTATCCAAGGAAAGCACTGTCAGAGGGACATGACGGGCAGCTGCTGACATCAGGGCCCTGGTGGAACTAATGGCTTCCTGCATCCTTCCCAAACACATGCCGCGCTTTGCGTCCACAGCCGGCTGGAGAATGCTTGCTGTGGCTGACCGACGGATGATGCTTACTGTGACAAATGGCCAGACACGGTTCACTGAAGCAGCCTGCTGGACAGGGTTCCTCATTGGAAAACAGGGTGTGTTTAAAAATGTTAATGTTTCATTTGTTTTTAAATAAGAGTTGGGGGTGCAGGCTGACCTGGAAACTGATATTCAGACAATTCCCTGCAACAGTGCTGTGTAACAAGCTCTGAACTGCTTTCATCTCAGAACATCTCATAGAGAAGAAAAGGCAGATGGAGAAACTGGAACTCAGGGCGCTCACAGCTGTAACCAGACTTTTCAGAACATGTGACTTACAGACTTGGTTTTAACCCAGCTTCATCCTTTCCCAGCTGTGTGATCATGGCAACTGACTTGACCTCCCTGGGGCTCAGAAAAATGGGACAATGGGGCCTCCTTTTGAGGACAGAGTGGCCAGTTCAGGTGGATGTATACCAGAGCACTCAGCAGTCGCTTAGTACCAGAGAATCTGATCCCCCCAGCACACAGTAGGTGTTCTGTGCACAGGGCTGTTATCATAAGGCTCAGTTCTGGCAGAGGAAGGCATACCCTTGGCCTGGCAGGAAAGGACGGCATGGCCTATGTGCCAAGCAGGCAGGAGCTGCAGGCTCTCAGGAAGGCAGGACCAAGCTGGGCAGGCACTCTCGCATTTTTAACACACTTCTTGCCTCAACAGGAAGAAGAGCAAAAGCCGGAGTCTTGGCTGCTCACCCTAAGAGACCCTAAACCCAACCGCTGCTCTGGGTAGCTCCTGAGGGCAGACCCAGAGTCCCTCCATGGTCTGGCTTCCCCCTGCAAATTAGATGATTGCTCAGTACTGTCCCTTCACCTCCATGGGAAGGGTAAACATCCTTGTTTCTTCAGGCTTGGTCTTATCCATGTAACCTTTTTTGGCATCACGGCGGGAAGGGAATTAAAATTGGCTCTGACTTTAGGCTCGGCCCTGAGACTTGCCAGTGGGATTAGTGGACATGGACTTGAAAAGAGGTTTGAAATAAGCTCGCATGGGTGGACTTGCCCTCCTGCGTGCCCACCTTTCACCAGGAGAAGAACAAGTCTCAAACAGTCACTGGTCCATGAAGGATGACAGATGGATGGAGCAGACCTGAGCCAGCTAAGCACACCCTAGATAAACCAAAGTGAAGTGAAGTCACTCAGTCATGTCCGACTCTTTGTGACCCCATGGACTATAACCTACCGGGCTTCTCCATCCATGGGATTTTCCAGGCAAGAATACTGGAGTGGGGTGCCATTTCCTTCTCCAGGGGAACTTCCCAACCCAGGGATCGAACCCAAGTCTCCCGCATTGTAGGCAGAGCTTTACCATCTGAGCCACAAGGGAAGCTAGATAAACCAAACCCCAGCCTATCTGCAGCCACATGAACAAAAAATAAATGCAGACTGTTGTCTGCCACTCACTGTGGAGTAATGTTTTGCATGGCATTATTTTGGAAATAGATGACTGATATAATGCCCTTTCAGTCCTGTTTCTTAATAGTCTTGGCATGTTTTCTATACTCTAGCTGGACTACAGACTATATGAGGTCCACCTTTTCTCACCTTCCAGCCCTTTATTCTATCTGCTTGGATGTGCCTCCTCTAACCCAAAGTGTCTCCACAGATGGCCAAACCCAATGTCTACTTTAAGTCCTAGAGAAAATGCTGCTTCCTCCATGAAGACATCCCTGATTGCCCCACCTGGACTTGAGGTCATCCTCCTCTGAATTTTTATTAAAAGAACTGCTTTTCAACTTTCATTACAGAAATCTGTGTCCTTTTCTCAAGTCCCTCCCAGGCAGAATCTAAGCCTGTTTAACCGAAGCTGGCACAGGCCCTGGAGAGTAAAGGTGTCACTGAGATCTACTGAATGATGCCCTCCACCCACTGCCTCCCACCTGGATGACGAAGACTCTGGAGAGCCAGGGCCCCTACCAGAGGCTGTGCCCAACATGGTGGCAGGTATGGAGAGGGTTGGAGGGGGAGGGCAGAGACCAAGTCCATGAATCTCTGAAATCCTGGCCCAGGGTGGACACCCAACCGAAGTTCGCTTGTGGGATGTGGGATTCTCCTAAATGCCAACCACAGAGGCTAACAAGAACAGCTGTAGACAGTGCTCTGTGCTGGGCACGGTCTTATATGTTTACACACATCTTTTTTAAGCCTTGTGAAAACTCTATCATTGTTCCTCTTTTACAGGTAAAGATGGAAACTTCAAGAATTAAGCCACTTGCCCCAGGTTCATTCATTTACCCGAAATGACTCCACATTTACACTGTAGAGTCAGGCTGTGCCTGGTGCTGAGCACAGTGGGGAGCGGACAGTCCCGGTCCCCACCCTCAGGAGCTGAAGGTCTGGTCGGGGAGAAAGACACCAGCCAGGTATCACATGATGGCGCTGAGTTACAAAGGACCGCGTGCGGTAGAGGGAAAGTGAACAGGGGCATGGCTGAGCCTTTGAGTTGAGGCCTGAAGGAAGCACGGGAGGGAAGAAGGGGTCGGGGCAGGCCAGGCAGATACACGGCAAGTAGAGCGGAGCAGGGAAGTCTTGGCCTGCTTGCGCAGCAGAGAGGAAGCGTGGGTTGGTGAGAAAGAGGGAGCATAGTGGGTGGTGAGGGGTGGTGGGCCGGACCACACAGGGCCTTGGGGGCTCCGGAAGCCTCGTGTGGACGGCTTAGGGACCCCCGCTGCCTGGTGTTTTAAAGTGACACATAAGCGGTTGTGTGAAGAATGTCCTTGAGGGGGACCCAGTGGGGACCCAGGTAGAATAATCCCGGGAGTGGCTCACCTTGGCTGGGGGTGCCCCCTCGTCACTCAGGGTGGGTAGGAGGCAGGCAGGGAGCACCTGGGCCTGTGCTTTGAGATCCCGGGAAGGCAGCTGGAGACGGCCTCCAGCTGGTGGGAGGCTATTTACCAGTCCAGGGTAAGGAGAATTCACCAAGAGCACTCGGCAACATCTGCCAGTCACCTCACTTCAGCCCCGTTGGGGGGAGCCTCCAGCTGCCCTCTGAAAGCGCCAGGGCCTCCCAGGCCCACGGACGCAAGGTCACAGTGTCATCTTGTATATACATGGTGGCCACACAGAGCTATGCATTGATCATGGCAAACACAGCCTGCAGGCCAGAGCCAAGAGGCACAGATGCAAGGCTGTGATAACAAGATGAATGATGACTCCTGGAAAGAGGAAAAGCAAGGAAATCAAAGAGGCCCTATTCACCCCAAGAAGCATAAAGAGGCGGCAGAGGCAGTGCCGGGGGAGCCTGGTACAGAGCTGTGCCCCAGCCGAAGGCCCCTCCAGTCGCTGGGACGGCTGAGCTGCAGGGAACGGGCCAAGCCCTGGAGCCCCACTCACTAGCTGCCTCAGTTCCTCATCTGTACAATGGAGCAACCACACCTCCACCCTGCAGAACCACCCTGAGGGTCAGAGATCATACCTCTTCCGATCCACGGCCAGCCTCGACTGAACCTGTGTGGAGGCAGACAGGGGCACTCTTTCTTTAAACAGCCTCCCAACAGCCCTCTGAGGAGGCTGCAACTGTGTCGCTCTTCATCAAGTGGGGAAATTGAGGCTGAGACAGGTCATGGGAGGTTCCCAAGGTTGATGAATGGGGAGCCAGGATTCAACTCAGTCTGTCTGCCTCAGAGACTCCGCATTTCATTGCTAGGTCATCTTGCTTCTGTGCAATTTCTGGGAACTTGGCCAGGTTCAGAGGGCCTGAGAGGGTCCCAGGGAGGTGCCTGCAGACCCCCAGGCCATCTCTTCAGGGCTTGGCAGCACCTGCCACCTGTGGGAGGGAGCAGTGCCTGTGTGAAAGCAGCTGGTGCCTCCCCATAGAAGTCCTGCCTTGGTGCTCAGACAAGCCTCCACAAAGCCTAGACCTCCTCGAGGGAGTGATGCTTTCTCCCTGCACCATTCTGGGTCTGATCACCTGGCTAGGCCAACTCTAGGAGTGTCCCTGTTGGTTTGTCTCTCTAACAAGCAGGAGCCTGGAAGGCAGAGATCCTGCCATATTCATCTTGAGACCATCTAAGACGGCTTCCCTGGTGGCTCAGATGGTAAAGAATCTGCCTGCAATGCAGGAGACCTGGTATCAATCCCTGGGTCGGGAAGATCCCCCGGAGAAGGAAATGGCAACCCACTCCAGTATTCTTGCCTGGAGAATTTTATGGACAGAGGCTACAGTCCATGGGGTCACAAAGAGTCGGACATGACTGAGTGACTAACACACACACACACACACACACTCACACACACACACCAGGTGTGCTCAGGAGGGTCTGAGTCAACATATACAGAATTAACCTGGAGAGAGAACTGAGGAGGAGCCCAGCAGGCATGAGCAGAGGCCAGACCAGCTGGCCCTCTTCCCATCAGGTCCATGACGGCCCACCTGATTCACCCTCAGCATCCAGGGAAGAGGAGGGGGCTGGCTCCCCCTCCTCCACAGATGCCTGAGACCTTCCCTTTCCTTAATCCATAGACCCCTTTCAGAATCTGCTAGAAGCCACCCCTCCCCTTTACTAAATGGACATTTGTATGCATTTTACACAGAAAGTAGCATAGGCTTCCCACTGGCAGACCTATCTGGGTTGACCACGTAAGTGAGATGGGGGACCCTCTGGGCAGATTTTTATTTACTACAAAGGATGAGGTGAGGTATTTATTTTGGAGTCAGGGAGATGTAGAAACAAATCCTACCTTACTATTTCTAGCTGCGTGATCTCTGGTTAGCTGGTTTACCCACATAAACCTCAACATCCTCATCTGTGAAATGGGGATAATGCCAGGTAATGCACATTATTCGAGAGAGTGCCTCAGACAAGCCTCCACAAAGCCTAGACCTCCTCGAGGGAGTGATGCTTTCTCCCTGCACCATTCTGGGTCTGATCACCTGGCTAGGCCAACTCTAGGAGTGTCCCTGTTGGTCTGTCTCTCTAACAAGCAGGAGCCTGGAAGGCAGAGATCCTGCCATATTCATCTTGAGACCATCTAAGACGGCTTCCCTGGTGGCTCAGATGGTAAAGAATCTGCCTGCAATGCAGGAGACCTGGTATCACCCTAATAGGTGAACAGGGAGGGTTTTTTTTTCGTTTTGAATAAGAAATAAGAAAATCAGCTGCAGTAGGTGCCTCTGAGTTACCTTTCACTTGACTATATTTGATTTCTTTTAATAGGCAGCAGTGATAATGGAAAAAGCATAGGCTTCTAATCAAAATGTTTGAGTCTTGGCTCTGTGTATTACCAGCTATGTGACCACAACCAGATTCCTTAACCTCTCTGAGCCACGAGTCTGCATTTGTCAAAAGGGACTAATAACATCCCCCTTGAAGATGTGGGTGGCTTGGATGTGGCACAGACTCTGGCAGAAAGAGGGAGCAGGAGGGGAAGGGTCTGTGCACGAACTGAACGGAGAGCTCCTCACCCACCTGCCCATGTGTACCCACTTCTCATTCCTGGTGCGACAGCCCTGAGCATGCTTCCTGAGTGAGAACTGCTTCTGTTTTAGATCTGGAGCCCAACGCAATTCACAAATGCAGCAGACGTGCCATGGCCCAGAAGACAACTCCCTCTGCTTCAGAGAAAACACACAGTTCAATTTCCCAAAGATCGAACCCGGGAGCCTTTCAAGGCTTTCCCAGCGAGAGCAGTTCTCGGAATTCTCAGGCGCCACTCTCATGCGACTAAACAATTAAAGCCCAAGTATTTGTCATTCTCAGCAAAGGTTTGCGAGGATGAGTGAGAAAATGAAAAAAAAAAAAAAAGAAAAATCTGATTTCAGCAGCACAGTTTTCAGAAATATATGGTAATCCATTTTTGTCAATCCACGGAAGGCACAGCTCAAATCATTAAAAAGCCATCGTACTTAATCATGCATGGACAAGGCTGGGCTGTGACTCTCAGATCATTTTCAAATGGTTTCAGGTTAACTTTCAAAAACTGACAGGCAAGCAGGCAGGGGATTATGACAGATGATAATCTGAAGAATTTCTGGTTCTGGTTCTCAGAGGATGAGGGATTTATTTGAGAGAAAATTGCCACCCAGACCTCAGCATGATGGCAATGGTGAGAGTCCAGAATGCATCAGCCATGACCTCTGCCCTCAGGGAGTCTGCGGCTGCTTTCTCAGAAAGACAGCAAGTTCAGAGAAAACTATTAAGTAAGCAAATATTTGTGATGCATTGTGACAGGGGCTAATAAAAGGTGGAAGCTTACCCAGTGGTTAAGTCTCAGCTGTGAGTGTACAGACCTGGGTTTGGGATTCGTCTTTGCCACCCACTCTGTGACCTCACGCAGGTTCCTGAATCTCTCAGTCTTGGGTTCCTCATCTATAAAAAGGGATGGCCAGCTCATAGGCTCAGGAGGTTATGACTGAGCTCATTCCTTTCACATGGTGCCTGGTGCACACTGAGTTCTCCAGTCAATGCTGGCAAGCAGCTAACTCTGCGGAAGGAAGACTCCCAGGTGACCTCTGATTGGGATCAGGAAGGATAAGTGGGCATCTGCAGGGACGAGGGGTGGAGGAAGGATGTTCCAGGCAGAAGGCACAGCACATGCAAAAGCCCTGAGGTGAGAGGTTGGCCAGGGAGGAGCACAGGGCGTGTGGGGAGCGGGATGAAGGAGAGAGTGCTGCAAGGGAGTCCTCCTGTGAAGGTCAGTGACTGCCAGGCTGAGGCAGTGTTTGCGGACTTTAGTGAAGGCGGGGGCAGTGTCTGCGACCTCAGAGGGCCAGGGACATGCTGTGTCTTCTTCCAGGTCTTAGCGCATGTTGGTGACTTGTTGAATTCTTAGGGACCACCTCCCATCAAGCTCGACCCAGGCCTTTGTGTAAGAAAAACACCCTCTATTAGGCCCAGTCGTGGTCGTGCTTCCCCTCCTCAGGGCAGAGCCGTGGGAGGACCACCATCCAGTCAGGAACCGCGTTTCCCACTTGTCCCCCTCCCTTATGTTTAGGTGGGGCCCTCTGACCCAGTTCTGGCCAGTGGAACACGGGTGTAAGTTACATACAGACTGAGCTCCGGCCAGTGAGACCCGCTCTGGGACCCTCCGAGACTGAGGTGACCTTGAGAGTCACAATCTGCAGATGGCGGAGCCTCTGTCACCCCGTCCCTGAGGGGCCGTGATGGGTGGGGCTCCCTCCTCCTGCCATTTGACTTTACACAAGCAAGAAATAAATGTCTGTTCCCAATCCATACAATGATCTCTGCGTTTATCTGTTACAGCAGCTGGCATTACCTTAAGTAAATACACCCACGACACAGCCTGACCCTGGGCATGTTATTTCGCCTCTCTGAGCCTCAGTTTCTCTAATGCGGAGTGTCGTGAAGGGCTAATAAGATTACAGATGTGAGGGAACGCATTGCTGGTGTTGTGCAGGGGAGGGCACTTTGTACGACTCCTGCTGCGGCAGGGGGAGTGCATGCAGCTAAGTGCTTGGAGATGCACCGGGCAAGGGTCCAGATCTGGCAGCAGATCTTGACCTGGACTGGAGACCCTCACTCCGGGCTTTAGTTCTGCTCCTTGGCAGAGATGCTCCCCCAACGGCTGAGGGAGGGGGCTGGGCCTGGCTTCTGTCTCTTGGCTTCTGCTCCCCTGGGAAGCAGTCAGCCCAGCCTCCCTGATGATAACTTGTTCCAGCCTCTCACAACTCATTAGCAGGAAATTGCATGCCCTGCCAGGAAGATGCACGTCTGATTTTTCAGACATGTCAGGTAGACACTGTTATCAAAACCTTGTCATGTCTCTGCACAGCCCCACATCCTTCTTTGAGGTCCTCCTGGCAGGCTCTGTGCTCAGGGCACATGCTTGCTATCTTGGGAGATTGAAGAGCCTCGTTCAGTTGAGCATTCCGCCAGCTAGTTTGCAAGGAAGAGGCTCGGGACGGAAGCCCGAGTTGGTGGCCGAGGCTCACGCTCCACCCTGCCTCTAAGCCATCCTGCACCCCCAGCCCAGGACTGATGCTGAGACCCGCAGAGGAGACAGGAGGAAGGCCTGAGCGGTCTGTGATGTGCTGAGCTAGATCTGGCCAAAGACAACTTTAGACAGGATCCCGGTCATTACATGTCCTTTTGCGGACAGGGTTTCCTCTCCCATAGACTGGAAGTAGGGATGGAGAATGCCCCACCCCCAGCCTCTGGAGCCCGAAGTTGGGGCAGGGCCACCTCGTCCTGTACACAGGGCCCCGCGGCCCTGTGCTCAGGCGGGTGGGTGCAGACATTGACCTTCTCCACCTTCCGTGCCCTCACCTTTGCCCACTGCCCACTGGCCAGCGCTAGTGGGAGGCATGTGAAGAGCTCTCAGACCACCTGATGGGTGATCATCAGCACCCTGGGCTCGGCTCTAAGGAGAGACAGAGAAGAAGCAATGACAAGGACAGAAAGCACCCATCTCCACAGTCTTCTCACACAATAACGAGCCTGTCTGAGCCTTATATCCTCTCTAAGGAGTACCCTTACTCTTATTCCACTGAGGAGGAACTGAAGCTCGTGGAGATTCAACGACTGGTGCTTCAGGTAACCCAGCTAACGCACCAGGCAGTAATCTGAGCTGCACCCTGTGAACGTCTCATAATAACCACAGTCGCTTGCTTAGAAGGTCCTACATATCGAGCACTAGACCAAGCATTTGGTCAGTTCTCCTGCTGAGGTCATATGATCTCCATTTCCAGGTGATCCATGGAGGCTCAGAGAGGTTAAACAACTTGTCTAAGGTCACACAGCAAGCAAGTAGTAGCCACAGCCTTAATGGCTACAGTGGTGCTCTCTCCCTACACCAGCTGCCTCACCAGCGAGAAGGGTCCCACCTGGGGTGGGCAGCAAAAGAGGGAGGCTACCAGATCCTACCAGGCAAAAAAGCAGCAGACAAAATTGCCTGCTGATCACCACTCCATTAAAAACCCGAGGGGGCATGGATCGGATAGGCTGGGATCTGGTAGACAGTTGGGTGGGTGTCTCAGCGTGAGGCAGGGCCTGGCAACTTCTGTTAGCTCACGGTCTCTCTTGGCTGAGTTTTCTTTGTAAGGATGGCTGAAGGTCAAAGTGAATAGGGGCCAGGTGGGCACAGGTGTGCTGGCTCCTCGGTTCTTTGGCCCCGGCAGCAGGGGGTCCTCCCTCCCTCTCCCAGGTGCAGGAGCCGCCTGGCCAGGTAACCTCTCCACCCCACCGCATGCCAGACAGCCTTCAGTCTCAGGCAGAGATCCCAGCCAACCAGCGCCCACTGCGCTGAGCACGTGGAGCTTGAAATAGCGAGACTCGCAGGAGAGGGGCCGAGCAGGCGCGACAGCCCGGGCAGTGCGTGTCTGTGGTCCCCCATCCCGGAGGCCAAGGCCAACGAGCTGGTCTCCAATTACCTTCTAAGAGGCCCTCTGTGATGTAGCCTCTGCCCTCTGGGCAGCTCATTACCCACCTCTCCTTTCATGTCCAGTCACTCTCAGGGCAGCACACAGGACTGCCAAACCTCCTCCCAGGCTGTCCTTTCTGCCCAGAATGCCCCCACCTCCCCTGCCTATTCTTCAGCTCTGGAACACACATCTGTTGTTCTCAGTTGCCCTGAATCCACCCTCCAGCTTTCAGACTGCTATACATCTTAAACTTCTGTTCAAGCAAACACTTCAGTAGAATCCTTCCAGAACTCCTGCTGGAAGGCAAGGTGGGGTGGAGAAGGAGGGTGGGGAAGGGGAGAAGGGCCCCGAAAAGGGAGGTGAGGTGGCCCGAGGGTAGCCGGCACACCTGTGCTCGGCTGACTCTGGGTAGCCTTGCTCTAAGCTGCCTCTGCAACAGCTCCCGGGCTCTCTGTGCCTTTGCACACGCTGCACCCTCCACCCAGAAGGCAATTCCACTCTTCTCTATCCGAGCAGCCCCAGCTCATGTCTCAGGGCCCAGGTGGATACTACCCACTCTGCGATGCTACAGAAGTAGGCTCCTTCCTCTATATTTTCTGCACTGCGTATGTCACAATGACGTGTGGGCCCTTTCCTCGAGAACTCTTTAGGGGTAAGGAACTTGGCCAACTCATCTTTGCAACTCTTTTATCGGCCCAGAATTGGCCTGGAAATGTCTCATGAGTGAACGAATGAACCTCCTTCTCTAAGACCTCAAGAGGCCTAATTCCTCTCTTCCTGCTGGGCCTTCTTCTCCAGTCATGAGTGGAACAAACTGTGCCCTTTGTCTTCATACCACGTTGGTATTGACCAGAGTTGGGTTTTAATGGTGCTTTGACAAAAGGCAGCACCCACGTTCATTTTCCTTGGCTAATTACATTTCCCAATTGAAATGCTTATCTCTGGGCTGATGTTAAAGACATCATCAGTTTCCAGAATGGATTCAAAGGAGGTGAGAAGCAAGAAAATAATTAAGCTAACTTCTGATTGAATCAAATAATTAAGTAGATTAAATCGGCTGTTTGTGATCTACAGCCCAG
This sequence comes from Aepyceros melampus, assembly GCA_006408695.1. NCBI lineage: Eukaryota > Metazoa > Chordata > Mammalia > Artiodactyla > Bovidae > Aepyceros > Aepyceros melampus. Next base: position 177,572 of record SJXQ01006881.1, on the reverse strand, counting down.
CCCAAGCCTGGGGGAGTGCATTTCTCTATCGGAGAGATTATTTCTGATTGTTTTAGAGATGGAGAGCCTTTCTTCTGAGCAGTATGTAAAGGACTGACTCTTCAACTGAATGCAAAATCAGAGTGGCAGGACCCCAGCTTCCTGGTTTAGGGAAAGAAAGCCTGAAGCAGGGAGGGGGCGTGCTCCGTTTCAGAACCACACCTGGACACTCGTGGCACAAGGGTTGCATTGCTGCCTGTTTCTCACTTCTCCCTGTATCCAGGCCCTCTGCCCTCTGAGCAGGCTTTCCTGCCCTGTCCTCTTATTCGGGGCTCAGGCATGTGGCTAACTTTAGCCAATGACAGCCAATGTGATGCAAGCAGAGGCCTGGAGAAACACTTGCATGGCCATCACTGTGAGAACATTCTGGGACTAGACCCTGAAAAGGAAAGACATGTGGAGCAGAGCTGAGCTGACCAGTTGTCCCAGCCAAGGTTTCCTAGGATAGTTCATAGCCAGCTGTCCTACTTGAGATCAGCAGAGTCACTTAGCTGACCCAATCTGGAGCTGCTAAACCCTGAAGGCTCCCAGGCTAAATAAAAGCTCAGTGTTACATACCAGTGAGGCCTGTGAGTGTGGTATGCAATGTCATTGGAGGGTTAGATTATCCCTCAGCCTAGGATGACCTCTTCTCCAGCCCCAACCTTTAGAAGGTCCTCTCTACTCTCAGTTCAGCATCACTTAGAACCCTGGTAGATGACCAGGAAATATTGGGTTGGGCAAAAAGTTCATTCGGTTAGTGAATACGTTGTTCAATAAAGTTCTTGGTGAAAATGAAAAATGTCTTTTATTTTTACTTTAAACTGAATGAACTTTTTGGCAGACCCAGTATTTACACAAAAACTCATCTGATCTTTACAAAGGCTCCTGGGTGGTTGTCAGGACAGGGATCATTTGCCCCATTTTATAGACGATGGTGTGAAGGCTCCAAGCAATTAGAAGAGCAAGGGATTATGGTTACAGAGACTGGGTTGGATGAATACATTAGCCTCTATTTCTATCCCTACCCTGAAACTCCACTAAAACAACAGTTTAAAATTTTTTTTTAAAGATATCAATTTAGAAGGACAAAACAGAGGAGAGGCACAGCAACAATCTTGGCCTCTGCTAAAGAGAGAGATGTGTAACACTGAATTAGCAAAGCCGAGAAAGCAGAATCTATGCCAAGATGCTGAAAGTACATGCATCAGGGCTATACCAGAGAACCTCACAGGGTCTGGAATTGGTGGCAAGACCAGGCATCTCTGGAAGGATTTATCAAAAGTCATCTTAAAAGGCAGTAAGACCTCTTTTCTCCTACATCTACCCAGCCAAGAAAATGCCTCCTTCTCATCCCAGCAGAAAACTAGGGGTTGAGTCTTGAGAGAGGGTAAGCTAGAGGGTCTCTGGACTGTGGGAGACCCGGCAGAGGTGGGGACACCATCCTGAGAGCATGGGAGTTTGGGACTGTCCCACTTTGTCCCCTAGCGCTTCTGCCCACCTGGTTCTCACCAAACAGAAGTCCGGAGTCCACTCTCAAGAGAATGGAAACATCTCAGCAGACGCTGAGCAGCCACAGAAGGCAAAGACCTTTATCTAGAGTTCCCTGTTGCCTCACCCTGCAGTGAGGTATCAGCCAACAAAACCCACTCACCACATCGGAGCCCCAACCACCTTCTTTCCTGGCCCCCATTTAACATGCACACAGCCAAGGGTCCCTAAACATTTTAGGGAAAACTCACATGTGCAATAGACATACACACACTCAAATGAACAGGAAAAGCATAGTTAGAGGACACAGACTCTGCAGGAAGCAGGAAACTACAAAAAAATAATCATATCCTCAGAGAGACAAAAGGAAATGTTGCACCCGTGAGATAAGAACAGGATGCTCAAAAGAGAACACTCACAAAGCAAAACAACTCTTGGAAATTAATACATAGTCTGACATATTTCTTGACATAGCCAAGAAATAAAAGCCCTACAGAAGAGTTGGATGATAAACTTGAGGAAATTTCCCAGAGTAGAACCAAAGAGAGAGATGAGGATGGGGAACAACTGGAAGTCTCAAACACTGCTGGTGGGGATGAAAAAAGGTACATTCACTTTGAAAAAAACAGTTTGGCAGTCCTTACAAAGTTAACCATACACTTAATACATGACCCAACAGTTCCACTTCTGGGTATACACACATCTACATAAAAACTTATACACAATATGCAAAATAGCATTATTTGTAATATCCCCAAATTGGAAACAACCCAAATATTCATCAGCTGGTGAATGGAAAAAACCAACTATGGAATAGTCATACAGTGGAATGCTACTCAACAATAAAGAAGTGCACACCGCCACACATACAACAATGTGGAAGAGCCTTAAAAACGTAATGTTAGGTGAAAGCATACGACACAAGACTACACACTCCACAGTTCTATTTATAAGAGATTCTAGAAGGTTCCAACTAAACCAGAGTGACAGGAAGCAGATCAGTGACTGTCTGGGCCAGAAGTTGAAGAAGGATCAACAGCAAGGAGGGTGAGAGAACTTTCAGAGGACAAAACATTCTGTATCGTGATTTCAGTTCAGTTCAGTTTAGTTGCTCAGGCGTGTCCGACTCTTTGCAACCCCATGGACTGCAGCATGCCAGGCTTCCCTGTCCATCACCAACTCCTGGAGCCTGCTTAAACTCATGTCCATTGAGTCGGTGATGCCATCCAACCATCTCGTCCTCTGCTGTTCCCTTCTCCTCCTGCCTTCAGTCTTTCCCAGCATCAGGGTCTTTTCTAATGCGTCAGTTCTTTCCATCAGGTGGCCAGAGTACTGGAGCTTCAGCTTCAGCATCAGTCCTTCCAATGAATATTCAGGACTGATTTCCTTTAGGATTGACTGGTTGAGGATCGTCATTTTGGTGATGGTTAAAAGCACTTCTCAAGATGCACTGAATTTTGAGAATTTTTGTTATTCTCTTACAAATAGAATCATAGAGTGTGTACTCGAGTCATGTTCTTTCATTTAACAATTGAATTTTTAAGTACACTTAAAACTGGGTGTATTTTATTGTAAAAAAAATTATACATCAATGTAGTTGATTTCAAAGTTAAAAAAGAGAGTAACTGATTCAATTGGGGTTTAAATCAAGGAGATTTCTGGAGAAGGCAGAGTATGAGCTTGGTTTTTAAAAATGAACTTGAGAGACATATAGAAGAAAAGAGGAGAGGCCTGTCAAGGAGAGCAGATCGTGTAGGTATGGCTGAAACTGCTAGTGCTCCCCTAACATGCATTCTCTCCTGATGTCTATAGAAACAGAAACGGCAACTTTATCTGAGCACGTGGCCGTAAGAGTGAAGACCACATTCCCAGCCTCCCTTGCACCTAGGTGTAGGCATGCACACAAGTTCCATTGTATTGTAACTTAGGGATATAAGTGGAAGAAACTTGGGGATGTAAGTAGAAGTGGGGTGTGCAACTTCTGGAGAGCATGTTTAAAGTGGAGGGACATTGCTTCTTTCCCCCCTTTTCTCCTACTGCTGGCTGAAACGCGGACATGATGCCCAGAGCCAGAGCAGCTGTCTTGGACAACACTGGACTGGATGCTTGTATGTCTCCAAACTTCATGTCAAAACCCTAACCCTCAATGTGATGGCATTTGGAGATGAGGCTTTCAGGAAGTAATCAGGGTTAGATGAGGTCATGAGGGCAGAACTATCTGATGAGATTAGAGCTCCTATAGAGAGCTTGTGCACTCTCTCTCTCTCTCCCCTACCAACCCTCTCTTGCTCCTGTTCCTGCTCCATAAGTCCACAGAGAAGTCATTTGAGATGTAAGCACACAGCAAGATGGTGGCTGCCTACAAACCAAGAGAAGATGCCTCAGAATGAAACCCACTTTGGCAGCACTTTGATCCTGGACTTCCCAGCCTCCAGAGCATTGAGAAATAAATTTCTGTTGCTTAAGCCATCTGGCCTGTGGTATTTTGTTTCAGCACCTCAAGTAGACTAATATACACGAGACAGACTACGTGTTTGCTTCCTGAGGACAGGGCCTGAGCCCCCTCAATACCTGCATAACCCTTGCACCTAGCTGCAGAAGACTTGTGGGATCTCAGGTATTTGCTGAAGCAAAGAATGAAAGGTTGATGTTGCAGAAATCTGAGGTTTCACAGCCAGAATTGCCCATCTTTTTGGTTAACAGGTCCCCAAGTTGCTTTCAGGGGTGCCTCCTCTTCTCTCTCACTCCTAGTTCATGTCCTTCTTCATGGAGTGGGACTGTCTAGACCTCCAGCAATGGGAATGGGTGATCCAGACCCCAGCCAACCCATACCTTTCATCCCTTTGGACCTAAGGATATGTTAGGGACAGACAGAACCATGGGCCCCATTAAAGCTTGTTAGAGCTAATCTTGGGACTTCAAGTGAACAGTCAAAAAAGTGGCTCTTTTATACCACACACAAACTGAGTGGTTGGAAGATAAAGTAGCTGTGGCCAAATTGCTATCATTAGGGAACAGCCAATCTGAGGCTAAAGCCAACTGAGAGAAAGTAGAGCACAGAGACAGAGGGGGAATGGGAGCCTTGGTGACTTCATTTGATGTCTGGATCAAGCTGTGCCTGAAGTCCATCCAATCCTAGTGATTTAAACTAAGTGATCTAGTAAATGTCCTTGGGGGTTAAGCCAAATGGGCTTCAGTCTTTATCTCTTACAACCCAGAGAGTGCATACTAAAAATCGACCTTAACGGTCAATGTCGCCTTCAAAATATGTCATCTTGGGAGCCTCTTGGGAGCTGCGCTGCCATCTGAAAAGGGGGCCAGGGCACTACCAGGCTATTGCATTAACTCTGCTTCCTCTCAAGCATAGCTGACTCCGAGAACTCCAACAGGCTTTGTTGATTCTACCTGGTATGTGACACTGTAAACCAATCTCACGTTATCAGCATTGCAAAAATTCCCCTATCCCCTATAGAAACACAGGAGTCTAAAATGTTAATCTGAGAATTAGTGGACATTTATCTTCTTTTGGATCGGTATAATTTCCTCGAATTTTTTTTATCTGCTTTCTGAGCCACCTCATTTATCTAAGCTTTCAAAAGCTCATGCAAAACACATAATGTACTTCAGCTACAAAAATCAATGCTTGAGGATGTGTTTTTTACCAGGATTGCTACAGAAATTTTTCCTGTTGCTTTTCAGAGCACTACCAAAATTTTTATTCATGAATAAGAGCCAGAATAGTCTCACTTATAAACAAAGCTTTTCCCTAATTATCAAGTAAAGGGGAAAATATAATTTTAAAAAATAATTCTTTTTTAAAATATGTTTTTGAAAAGGAGGAGATTCATATTAGTTTGGGCTTCAGACAACCCTCCCCTACCCCTCACCCTCACCGAGACTGACTTTAATTAAAGACCATTTACCCTGGGAATGGATTGCTTGCTGCAATTTGTACCAAAGAGACACATTTGCAGACAAATGGATTGCAGTTCTTAGATTTTGCTCAAATGACAAAAGGAGCGATTATGTTCCCTCATCACTTCCTCACTCTGAAGAACTCTATTAAGAGAATAATTTGAACGGTCTCTCTGCTACTCTGCATTTTAAAGTGTGATCTATTTCAATGCCACCAACATTTTCCCCCTTTAAAAATAATGAGTGATATTTAAGGAAAAATGCCAGCTGGGTGTCTATTTGAGGAGGGGCTCGTAGGAAACGTGAAGGTTTACATAACTCCCTCTGAAGCCCCAGCTGCTCGCAAGTGCACGGGTAACCTGTAGCTTTGTTTTGTGGCTGCAAATAGCAGACAGAGCCAGTCCTAGAGCACAGGAGGAGACTAATCGAATTCCCAAGCTCACTCTGAACACCTTGTTCTATTTTCCATTTCCTGGCTGCCCAGTGCCAGAGGGGTTTCAGTGGGGCTGTGTAACTCTGGAGCCATGGAGTTTAAATGGAACTGTCAGCCCTAAGGCTTCCTGACTCATATGTGGTCTGAAAACAAGCCCCTGGATCTGCTGAAGGAAGCCCAGGCTGTATGGAGGTCACTGGTATTGTATTAAAACAAGCCTGGGGGTGCCTTCTCCATGACCCTATAAACACCTGCGTCCTATGTTATAATGTTCCATGGATCTGTTATCCTAAGGGACTGAGGGTGGGTGCCTTGAAGACAAGGGCTAGCCTACCTCCTCAGGGCTTAGCTCAGTACCTGGCACACAGTGGGGCTCATGAATGCAGAGTGAGTGACTGAGTAAGAACATGTCCTTTAGGTCTGTCCAGTTGGAGCTGAGCTCAGCACCAACACTGACTGGGTACCTGGGCAATTCATCCCAAATCCAGGAAAGGCCTATCTAGTCCTTGGCCTGTGATGATGGGAACTGGCCTTCCTCCTCTCACTCTGATCCATGCGCTATTTGATTTTAGAGATTTTAGAGCAGGGAGGAATCTGAGTGTGGTCAACTGCAAAAACATTCCCAGTTCTTCACCCTTCCCTGCACCTATGTCTTTGGTGATGTGATTTAGCAGACAATTTCAGTCCATCTCCTCACCCTTTGTCTAGGCTGGCCTTTTAACCTGCTTAGCCAACAGAATATGAAGGAAGTAATGGTGTACCTTGTAAGCATGGGTCTTAAGAGGATATGCATGCTTCCACCTTTCTTTTGGACACCTGTCTCTGTCAAGAGAAGAAGTCCAGGTCCATATGCAGCCAAGTTAGGTAATCCAACCAAGTCCATCTGAGACCAAAGGGCTCCCAAGTGACTTAGCAACTGACTGCAGATTCATGAGTTAGCCTAGCCAAGACCCATAGACTGGCGAGAAATAATAAATAGTTTTGTTTTAAATGACTAAGTTTCAGGATGGTTTGTCATATAGCAATAGCTGACTGGTACATGGAGCTCAGCATTCCAAACAAATGGGCACCCTGAAGCCCAGAAAGGGGAGAGAACTTTCCGAAAACCACAAATGCCAGTGACAAGAATCCATGAATGGGAGCCACTCACTCAGGGCCCTTCCAACTACACCAAACACTGGTCTTTCTTTAAGTATCCATTTCTTTTCATCTATCTAAGTCGTCAGCCCTCAGGTTCTGAACAAAGCGCAGGGGCAGGCACATGAAGATCACCCAGCAGCCACGAAGAGGCCAAATACCTGTCATTTGTTTCCATCTCACTACCTCCGAAGTTCTAGAATCATACTCCCAGGAAGCCATTAGGTTCCCACACATTGTAACCATGTGTATTGCCATGAAATCAACCACGGTGGCCTTTCCCCAGTTTGTAAAAAATTACAGAAATCAATAGGACTTTTAATGTCAATAGTCATTTATAAAAGGAACTTAGAACAGCATTTGGCACACAGTAAGTGTTCAATAAATGTCAGTTATTATTACTGTTAAATTCTCCTCTCATATTTCTTCTTAAACCTCTGGTACCTGCTACCATGTGTCAGCCAGCAGGCAAAATGCATGGATAACAATACCCACAGCTAACACTCTTTGAGCACCCCGCAGTCCTTCTACACGTCATTGATGCTACTCTTCACCCTTCTTTGAGGTACCAACCCCCTCTTACAGATGAGGAAACTGAGGTTCAGGGAGATGAATTCATCCAAGGTTAATAAAGCTAGAAAGTGGCTGCACTCACACCTCAGTTGCCTGATGAAAGCCTGGGGCAGCACAGATCATGACATGATTATTCTTTAACTTCTCTTGTGCTTAGCCTAGAGGAGAGACTGAACAAAAGTACAGGATGAATAAATATATTTCAAGAATTCAAAGACAAAAGTGTCTCCCTGCCCCATCCCAAGAAGGGCTGAAGGTAAAAAGACTGACAAGGGACTTCCCTTGTGGCCCAGTGGCTAAGACTCCACCTGCCGATGCAGGGGACACCGGATTGACTCTAGGGTCCAGGAAGGTCCCACATGCCATAGGGCAACTAAGCCTGTGAGCCATAACTACTGAGCCTAAGCTCTAAGCCCTCTGCCACCACTGCTGAGCACATGCGCTGCAACTACTGAAGCTTGTGGGCTCTGGGCCCATTCTCTGCAACAAGAGAAGCCATTGAGATGAGAAGCCCGCACCCTGCAACTGGAGAGTAGCCTTCACTCGCAGCAACTAGAGAAAACTTGCACTCAGCAATGAAGACCCAGTGCAGCGGAAAAAAAAAGAGAGAGAGAGAGAGAGAGATAGACAATGTTAAGCACTGGTGACGGCATGAAGCAGCTGGAGCTCTCACGCACTGTTTCTCCACCAAATCCCAGGCTCTCATACTTGAACCGAGAGGGCAGGGCAGCAACCATGTCTGATTGACCGACACAATTAAACAGCCCTCCAGAGCTGTGGTGAAGAGCATGGGCTTCAGATCTGGATGGGTGGGGTGGACAAGAACTATCTGTGAACCCCTGGAGTGTTAGGCTTGATCCAGTACTATTCCTTTCCATGGGACTCATTCATTGCTTCTTCATACTTTATTGAGCACCTACTATACACCAACACAGAGGCCTTGAAGCTGCTGCTATTATGATCACAATATAGAAAGGTGGCCCTGTTGGACTTTCCTAAATTCAGCCAGCCTGCTTGATCTTTGGTTACCTCCTCTACATGCTGCATCAGGTCCCTAAGTGTCCTTCCTCTCTGAGAGGAGAAAATACACCTATAATCCAAGCCTCTCCATCTTAGAAATAACCAAAGCAGCAGGGAGACCATCTATACTGGCCTTTCATTTCTCAAACAGGAAAACTGTACCTTCCCTGGAACATGGAAGCCTAGGATTTTCTCTGTTCAAGGGTGCTGCAATGGACTGAATGTTTGTGCCTCCCCGAATATCATATGTTGAAATCCTAATGCCCAGCATGATGGTATTAGGAAGTTAGGCCTTTAGGAGGAGGTTTTTAGGTAAAGATGGTAGAGCCCTCACAAATGGGATTGGAGACTTATAAAAGGGACTCCAGAGAGCTCTCTTGCCCCTTTCACCCTGTGAAGACACGGTGAGAAGACAGTCGTTTATGAACCGGGAAGCCAGCCCTCAAGGAGACAATTAATCTGCCAGCACCTTGATCCTGGACTTTCCAGCCTTCAGAATCGTGCAAAAGAAAGGTTTGTTCTTTAAGCCACCCACTCTGTAGTATTTTTGTTATAGTTGACCAAGACGGGTGCTATTTTGTGGGGGCAGTATGACCTGGCACCCCACCAGCCCGCCCTTGCTTAGCGCTATGTGACAGTCCAGTTCAGCAGGTCCTGGATTCCTGCGTGGAATGCACACTGGCTATGTCACATCTGGGAAGATCTGTGGGTTCCAAGTTCCTAAGCTCAGGAAAATGCAAGTGTCCAAATTCCAGGTGATGCTGACTGAGTAAAATCCATTAGGGACTTTCTCCAGATACCTTCCAAGACAGTGGCTCTTTGGTACTGTCTTGGGATTGAAGAACTCCCCACCCGCTAGGTCCTAAGATCACATATGCAGTTGTCTAACACAACCTAGATGCCCACTGACAGACGAATGGATAAGGAAGTTGTGTACATATATACAACGGAATACTGCTCAGCCATAAAAAAGAACAAATCTGAGTCAGTTCTAGTGAGGTGGATGAACCTAGAGCCTGTTATCAGAGTGAAGTAAGTCAGAAAGAAAAAACAAATAATGTCTACAGGATCTCTATAGGAATAGAGACTCAGACATGGAGAACAGCTTGTGGACACAGTAGGGGAAGGAGAGGGCAGGATGAATTGAAAGTTTAGCATTGAAACATACACATTACCATATGTAAAACAGACAGCTAGTAGGAAGTTGCTATATAACACTGGGAGCTCAACCTGGTGCTCTGTGACAACCTAGAGGGGTGGGATGGGGTGGGGGTGGCAAGGAAGTTCAGTGGGGAGGGGGCACATGTATACTAATGGTTGATTCATGTTGCTGTGTGGCAGAAACCAGCACAACATTGTAAAACAATTATCCTTCCCCCCCCAAAAAAATACTGTCATATGATTCTTCTTGTTTAATCCTTCTAACTCTAATCCTTTTTTTCTAATAAAGAAAGTATTATCGATCCTCTAAGCATAATATAATTACATAAGATTTGAGAAGAACTGTCTTTGTTTTAATACTGTTTTATCATTATTTTGTTAACTATACTGTCTAGCAAAATTACTTGTTGTTGTTCAGTCGCTAAATCGCGTCTGACTCTTTGTGATCCCATGAACTGCAGCACGCCAGGCTTCCCTGTCCTCCACTATCTCCCAGAGTTTGCTCAAATTCATGTCCATTGAGTCAGTGATGCTATATAACCATCTTATCTATTGCCGCCCCCTTTTCCTTTTCCTTCAATCTTTCCCAGCATCAGGGTCTTTTCCAATGAGTAAGCTCTTTGCATCAGGTGGCCAAAGTATTGGAGTTCAGCTTCAGTATCAAGCCTTCCAATGAATATTTAGGACTGATTTCCTTTAGAATTGACTGGCTTGATCTCCTTGCACTCCAAGGGACTCTCAAGAGTCTTCTCCAGCACCACAATTTGAAAGCATCAGTTCTTTGACACTCAGCCTTCTTTACAGTCCAACTCTCACATCCATACATGACTACTGGGAAAACCATAGCCTTGACTATAAGGACCTTTGTTGGCAAAGTGATGTCTCTGCTTTTTAACATGCTGTCTAGGTTTGCCACAGCTTTCCTTCCAAGGCACAAGCATCTTTTAATTTCATGGCTGCAGTCACTGCAGTCTGCAGTGATTTTGGAGACCAAGAAAATAAAATCTGTCACTGCTTCCACTTTCTCCCCATCTATTTGCCATGAAGTGATGAGACTAGATGCCATGGTCTTAGTTTTCTGAATGTTGAGTTTTAGGCCAGCTTTTTCACTCTCCTCTTTCACCCTCATCAAGAGGCTCTTTAGTTCCTCTTAGCTTTCTGCCATTAGAGTGGTGTGATCTGCAAATCTGAGGTTGTTGATATTTCTGCCAGCAATCTTGATTCCAGCTTGTGATTCAACCAGCCCTGGCATTTTGCATGATGTACTCTGCAGTACTTGGTTGCTAAACTTTATGGGGGGAGTATGTCATTCCTAACAGCAGTCTCCAACCCTTGTGGCAGCAGGGATAGGTTACGTGGAAGACAATTTTTCCATGGACTGTGGGCAGGGGTGGATGGTTTCTGGATGATTCTCATAAGGCGCGCGCAACCCAGACCCCTCACACGTGCAGTTGACAAGGGTTCATGCTCCTATGAGAGTCTAATGCTGTCGCTGATCTGACAGGAGATGGAGCTTAGGTGGTAATATGAGTGATGGGGAGTGGCTGTAAATAAAGATGAAGTTTCTCACTTGCCTGCTGCTCACCTCCTGTGGTATGGCCTGCTTCCTAATTTAGGCCACAGACCAATATCAGGCCGCAGACCAATATCAGGCCCCTGGGGGGTTGGGCATCCTTGACTTAAAACATAAGTGGAATTGAACTCAACAGGGGAGAAGGCACTAACTTCATAACCCTAACCCTTTAAGGATGGTCAGGGCTAGGAAACAGTCTCCCCATTTGAAGGGCTTCCCTGGTAGCTCAGCTGGTAAAGAATCTACCTGCAATGCAGGAGACCCCAATGCAATTCTTGGGTCAGGAAGATGCCCTGGAGAAGGGATAGGCTACCCACTCCAGGATTCTTGTGTTTCCTTGGTGGCTCAGCTGGTAAAGAATCTTCCTGCAATGTGGGAGACCTGGGTTTGATCCCTGGATTGGGAAGATCCCCTAAAGGAGGGCATGGCAACCCACTCTAGTATTCTTGCTTAGAGAATCCCATGGACAGAGGAGCCTGGTGGGCTACATGGGGTTGCAAAGGGTCAGACATGACTGAGCGACTAAGCATGGCACAGCACACCCCTTTTTACAGATGAGGACACTGGGGTCTAAGAAGTAAATTCCTGGCCAAGCACAGGCTTCCTGCCTGACTCAATCTAGTGTTCCTTCTACTATATATCTCAAAAATAAGGTAGGGTGGGGGGCAGAGAGGTGAGGAGAAAGGAGTAGAGTATTACAGCTCTCCTGTTTTTACTATGTTAGGTGTTCTTGTGTGTTATCACCATAACCAGGTGAGGTGATATTGCGCCCATTTCACAGATGAGGAAACAAATTCAGAAAAGCTGACTGATTTGCCCAAAGTAATGACAGCAACAAATGGCAAAGCAAAATCCAAACCCAGGTTTTGAATCTGTGCAGCGGCAGGCAGAGGCCTACTTTCTAGAAACAGAGGTTATTGGGTTCCCAGTCTGGTGAGTGACAAATTAGCAGGACGTGATAATGCATGGTTCAGGCACTGACTTCTAAAAGCAGCTCTCAGGTGGTAGGTGAGAACTGCTTGAGGCTGGACAGTATCAGGAATATGAGCTGGCCTCTCAAAGGAACCACCTGGAAAGAAATGAGTCACTTATGTTATTCTAGTAGATATGTTTTTAAAAACCATGTAAGTTTTGAGGTCAAATAAAATAAGACCATCAGCCTGGAAGGATGAAAGGCTGTCGAGAGTTTCAGCTCCAGTATGTCTTCTTATCTCAGGCCACGCTCTTAGGATTCTGCCCCAAAATACTTATTTTGGCTGTACACCCTCAACTCTTTTGTGCTCTGGGGCAAATCTGTGTTCCTGGCCCTGGGAAACAGGAAGAATCTGAGGTCTGCAGCGTAGCTGTCAACAACGCCTGGGCGCCTTTTCCATCAATCAAGCTCTGGCCCACCCATCTGCAACATCTGAGGCTTCACAGTGGTAAAGAATCTGCCTGCTGAGCAGGAGATGCGGGTTCGATCCCTGGGTCGGGATGATCCTGTGGAGGAGGAAACAGCAACCTGCTCCAGTATGCTTGCCTGAAAAATCCCATGGACAGAGGAGCCTGCTGGGCTACCACGGGGTCATGAAGAGTCGGACGCGACTTGGTGACTGAGCACACACAGCGCGTCACAGAGAAATGAACAGAAACAGCTTCTCTTTAATAGCTGATCTGAGATTTCTGATGTGGTCCACTGCAATCACCCGCAGACTGGAAAGACAATCTGAGGCTTCACAGTGGTAAAGAATCTGCCTGCTGAGCAGGAGATGCGGGTTCGATCCCTGGGTCGGGATGATCCTGTGGAGGAGGAAACAGCAACCTGCTCCAGTATGCTTGCCTGAAAAATCCCATGGACAGAGGAGCCTGCTGGGCTACCACGGGGTCATGAAGAGTCGGACGCGACTTGGTGACTGAGCACACACAGCGCGTCACAGAGAAATGAACAGAAACAGCTTCTCTTTAATAGCTGATCTGAGATTTCTGATGTGGTCCACTGCAATCACCCGCAGACTGGAAAGACAAGCTGAGTGCCTGCCTGGGGGCAGGGGCTGGAGGCCTTTTCCCTTCCACTCCCAGCACTTGTTTCCTAACATCTCCTTCTTAACAGTGTGCAGCTGTCTTCGCAGTGACACACAAGCTGTGTCAGGCCAGGACCCAGGGCTAGTTTCTCTCCGAAATTCCAGCATCTAATCTGATATGTGGAACTCTGTAGGAGTCCCACCATGATGGCTTGTGGAATAAACAGACGAATGAATGAATAAGTTCTGTCCAACGATGACTGCTTCCCTGTACCAAGGGCCTGGCGGCTGGTGACGACTCTGAGGCTAACGATAAGGGAGAAGAGGTGAAGTTTGTTGTTCAAAGTTATAGCAAAGTTCCGGGCAGGGAGAACAGAGCTGACCTTCCCAACCTCAAAGCTTGCAGTAGCTTTTCCCAGTTGGCCCACGCCCTTTTGAAGCCCTCAAATGCATTTTCTCCCCCAGATCAAGTTACTGCAGAGGCAAACCAATTCTCTGGTTAAGAGAAAAGAATGTGAGCAGATTATCTATTGATTGCCATCCTTCCAGGTTTTATGGATAAAGACCCCCTACCTGGACTCTGCATGGAGCATTGACAGGCCAAGTGGCCGCGTGATGGGAGGTCGAGAGGCCAGAGCTTTGAACGGCCTGATTTTAGCTCTCTGGTAATCTCTTCTGCGTGGGATGGCTTTCGACATTGGCATTTCCGCTCCCTGGGTTTTAAAGAATGAGAAATCTGTGGCTGATCACATATTCAGCAGCCAAAGGCACTTATTCGAAGACCTAAATTGCAGAAATAACTCGCCTGATTAGTTGAATGAATATGAGTCAGATCATCAAGCTCAATCTATGGATAAATCAGGATGAGCTAGCTGGGCCCAGTGGAGGGCAAGTCTCTTCTGCAAGTCTCATCAACCTCTTCTGCCGGGCCAAGACACACTTTCCCTTCAAGGGGGCCCAGGCGGGAATCCTTGAGCCTCTGCTCCTGAGAGAGGCTTCGCCTTGCTCTGCTTATGTATCAGGACAAGCGTGCCCAGAGCCCCAGCTCCAAGGCAGATTTTCGAGTTCGGAAGCAACCGGACCTCTGATTGAATAATCAGATCTGCCCAAGGGCATATCCCCTGAGGAAGAGCCTGGCCTAGTGAGGGACACGTGAACAGGGCCCCGGCCTCACCCTGGGGCACAAGCCTGTCCTAGTGCTCGCTGGTGAGTTCCTGCAAAACAAGCCTCAGCTTCTAGGTGTCAGCCTTAGCTTAGTCCAGTCCAGCAGCATTATCACCAAGCAAATCTCTAACAGCCCTGCCGCATGCCCAACTCCCCCAGAGTGGCCTGCAAGGGTTCCCCCAGCCAGAGCCGGGCACCCACAAGGAAGAGTTCTAGAAGGAGTTACAGAGCCTCTGAGCACAGTGTACACTCTGCTTAGCCATACCACAGCCCAGCCTGTAGCCCAACCCTGCTGAGCTGTCAGAGACCTTACGGCTCCCCAAAAGTGGGCCTCCGGTCAACTCCTCCTCTCTCTAGAACATTCCCAAGAAGGCACGTCCCAGGGACTGAGGGCCACACCTACATCATAGCAGAATGGCCCCCCAACACCCACCAATTCTTCCCTTCCTGTTCCTGTTATGCGATGGTGGTGGTGATGGGACTCTGAGAAGACCAGGCCTCGGGTGAGGTAGTCACAGAGTAAAGAGCTGGAGGAGACGAAGCAGGGGACAGGTACCATTAAACCATGCAACGGAAGGCTATACAGACCTAACCCTTTCCATCAAAGCTTAGAGGATCAGAGAGTTTGGGTTCCAGCTGTGGCTCTGCAATTTGCTGGCTGTCTGACCCTGGCCAAAGAAAGTACCCTCTCTGGACTTCATTGTCCTCATCTGTAAAAGGTAGGTGTTTCTATATAGAATTATTTGTAAGACTCAGACTCAACAAATAATATATTTAAAGCAGTCAGGAGAGTGCCATGTGGTAAATGCTTGCACATGTTAGCTAGCCCTGTTCTAAAAACCTATCTTAAGAAAATATTAGGACATGTATGCCAAGATTAGTGAACTGAATTAGAAAGAATGGCAGAAAAATCAGAAATAACCTAAATGTCCAGTAGAAAGATAAGAAAAAATATATATAAAATGTGTATACATATACATACATACTGTGCTGTAGTCCGTGGGGTCACAAAGAGTTGGACACAACTGAGTGAACTGATATACATACATAAACATGTGTGAATATACACAACCTATGTATATGTGTGTGTGTGTATATGTGTTACTTCCCAGATGGCTCAGCGGGTAAAGAATCCACCTGCAATGCGGGAGACAGAAGAGGCGTGAGTTTGATCCCTGAGTCGGGAAGACCCCTGGAGGAGGATACAGCAGCCCACTCCAGTGTCCTTGCTTGAAAAACCCCACAGACAGAGGAGTCGGAAGGGCTCCAGTCCATGGGCTTGCAAAGAGTAGGACATGACTGAGCATCCAACCACACACATATGTACATGTTCATACAACAATCCGTGGGGTCACAAAAGTTGGACACGACTGAGTGAACTGATGTACATACATAAACATGTGTGAATATACACAACCTATGTATATGTGTGTGTGTGTATATGTGTTACTTCCCAGATGGCTCAGCGGGTAAAGAATCCACCTGTAATGTGGGAGACAGAAGAGGCGTGAGTTTGATCCCTGAATCGGGAAGACCCCTGGAGGAGGATACAGCAGCCCACTCCAGTGTCCTTGCTTGAAAAACCCCACGGACAGAGGAGTCGGAAGGGCTCCAGTCCATGGGCTTGCAAAGAGTAGGACACGACTGAGCATCCAACCACACACATATGTACATGTTCATACAACAGATGACTACAGTGTCATAAATGTGACAATATAGTTGCTAGTGTTTAACAGCTTGAAAAGCTGATCAGAAAAATACTTACAGTGTTAAGTGGAAAAGGCAGATTACGAGACAGTACTTTTTATATTATTCCATTTATGTAGAAATACATATTCATATATATGTATTTTTCATGAAAGAAGACTTATCTGGAGACACATGAAACCGTGGGTCACCCTGAGTGATGCAACTTCAGGAGCTTTTCTTCCTGGTTCTTTGGAATTTCTAATTTCTCTACAATGGGCATATACTACATTTACCTTTTTTTTTTTTTTTAAAGGAAAAAAGAGATGGAGTAACTTTAAAGGTAGAAAAGGATTTTCACACCCAGATAATTCCAACACAGATAAAAGGATTTGTTCAAACTTCATCACTCTCCAACTGAGAAGAGGCATGAAGAATGGCAACCTTAAAAGAGAAAATCCCACATTTCAAGGTTTAGTGTCTGAGAAGAGTAGCTTAAAAATTGAAAGTGTCTTGGCCATCTCGATGCATCCTTCCCTGTCACTCCATCCCCCGGGACACCAACCTTGAAAGTCAGCAATAAACCAGGCACAGAAGGTGTCATTCTCACAGGGAACACAAAATCAGAGCATCACAGTGACAACGAATTTCTACTTTACCTCGCAAAGAGACCCTTCTTGCTGAGATGGGGGAATTGGGGCACAAATCAACTCTCTGGGAGGAGGAGACACTTTCACAGGATCAGCTTGAGGTCAGGGGAAACTGCAAAGTCTAAACATTCTTCGTGTCATAACTTTGCCAGCTGTGTTGAAGTTGACAAGATGCTTACCCAGCATCTCAAGTCATATGCCCAATTGAAGTGGTTAAATGTGTAAGCTATAATAACCACTGCAAAGATTTCATAAGCCTGTGCCCAGGGCTTTAGCAAGCCTGCCTGCCTCTTCTCTCCACACCAGGAGCGGCACAGCCAGACTGCCCAAGAGTGGGTCACAGGACAGGAGCCACTGGTTTACCCACCAGCCCGTTTCCAGCATCTGAGCTGTAGCCTGGGGCTGGCACTGGATGTAGGGTCAGTCAGAAGCTGTGCCTGCCTTCAGGAAGCAGATTATACTACAGAGCATGTTCTTCCAAGAGAAAAACACAAATCCAGTTTGTGTTCCTTCATAAAGGGAACATTGGAGCTTGGAAGAAGCAAGGAAGAGAAAGGGGATAGATAGAGACAGAGGCTGTCCCACAACTCAGCCTTGGGAGAGAGACGGGGGCCAAGGCTTCCTAGCTTCCTGACTGGTTCATACGATCAGAGACAGGAGTGGAGATGTGCTGAAGGTGTAAGGAGCCAGGTCAGTGTGCCAGGCGGGGGTCTGCAGGGGGCTGGGCAGTGGGATGGGCACTAACAGGGGGAAGGTGGGGCCCCGCCAGTGCCCAAGGAGATGGAACATTTGTGATAATACAGCTCCTTTGAGGTTTCTCTTATCAAAAGCATCCAAAATCCTCTCCTTGACCCCACAGGAAGGTGGGGCTAACATACATCCACAGCCCCAGCCCCTTCTCAACCACACTTTAGAAAGAGCTCACAGTTACACTGTTAGCTGGGGGTAGGGTTAGTTCCCAAGTGCCACGTGGCTGGAAGGCACTGCCTTTCCATGATTGCTCTGCCTGCCATTTGCACAGGCCATGCTCACTGAACATCTGCTGAATGAACCCCTAGATGGGCTG
>SJXQ01006881.1:9492-159369 GCA_006408695.1 Aepyceros melampus | reverse complement strand
CCCCCCCTCATCTCACCCAGGTGGCAGACTCAGCATCCACAGTGGGGCAGGGGGCTCACCCTGGCCAAAGGCACCACCTGGGCTGAAAGGTCTGTGAGAAAGGGACTGATCACTCGGGAACCACATCCTTTAGGCCCAGGAGGGTCCCGTGGGTCCTAACCCAAACTGTGTATCAGAACCACCGGTGGGGAAGAGTCTACTTTTAACACAGGTTCCTGGGCCAGACCCAGACCTCCTGAATCAGAATTTCTGGGGATAGAACACAAAAGTCTGCATTTGCAAAAGCCTGTGGGTAATTCTGATGGTTTTCCCTGGTAAGAGCTACAAATTGGTCCACACTGCTCACTTCATAGACAGCAAGACTATGCCAGAGAGAGGGGAGAAAGTGTGTTGTCCAAGGTCACATAGGCAGAACAGGGAGGGGACCTAATCCTCCTGCTTCCCCTGGCAGCTCTGACAATATTAATAGTAAAAACTGATGATGATAATAGCAGCTACTATTTATCAGCTACTACTATTTGCGGCTCTAAGCCCTTCACGTGTATTAACCAACTGAATGCTCGCAACCGCCACTCTATGAGGCACACATTATTATTCTTGTTTTTTCCAGGAGAGAAACCTGTGGCAGAGAGGTTCATTTAATCACCCAAGGTCACACAGCCAGAAAATGGTGACAATGGTGACCAGGCAACCTGTGACAAACCTGTGCTCTTAACCCATTGGTATAACTGCCTTCAATCACCAGGAGCCTCCCTTGGATTTTGCTTCCTCCCCAGTGTGCAGAATTGCAGACTCTGGGAGGCTCTGGGGACTGGTCTCTGTGGAGCCGCCCAGCTTTGCACCCTGGATGGGGAAGACCAAGCCCCAGCCCAGACCCTGGGAGCTGGGGGAGCCCAGAGAGAGGGTCTTGCTTGCTGAGGGACCTGCTTTTGCATTTCCATCTGGGTCTGAGTGTGGTTCATGTCCTAGGAATTCAGACAAAGAGTTGACTCATTAGAAAAGATCCTGATGCTGGGAAAGACTGACGGCAGGAGGAGAAGGGAACAGTAGAGGAAGAGATAGTTGGATGGCATCACTGACTCAATGGACATGAGTTTGGCAAGCTCTGGGAGATGGCAGAGGACAGGGAGGCCTGCGTACTACAGTCCATGGAGTCACAAAGAGTCGGACATGACTGAGCAACTGAACAACAGCAACAGATGAAGCCACAACCCCAGTGGAAAGAAGGCCCCTCGCTGTGGATCAGGGCAAGAACAGAAGAGGCGGTTCCCCCGGACAGCGCCTGTGACATCATCTCAGACAGTGGCGAGCGTCATGCAGTAAGAGCCCTGTCTGAAGTGTCTGAGATTTTGTCCTCCTTGGTTTGGGGAAAACAAGTAACTAGTCTGGCTTCACTGTTTCAGCCCAAAGCAGGGCAGAGGGACACCATGGACCAAGGCCAAGCTGTGTCAACAGAATCTCTGCGGCAGTCTCCTTTTAATCAATAAACACACACAGGCCCTTCTTTGCCCTTCACTAGTCCTCTGGACACCCCAAAGCACCATCTGGGCCTGATGACATGCTGGTGTCACACAGAGCAGGTGAATCAGGGACTCCTGGCCCATGGGGGGCTCACAGTCCCTGAGGCAGAAGAAAGAGGACGGGGGCGCTTCGGAGGCAGAGAAGCCTGGGTTGGAACGGCCGCTCTGCCTCTTTGCAGGCCTGGGTTGGTTAGTTCTTTTCAGAGCCTTGGCTTCCTCGTTACACCCACACCTCAAAGAGGCACCATCAGGAAAAAATGAAACTCACGAGAAGGTTCTTGTGCTGGCAGGTGGGCATCTGCAGCGACTCCTGCCAGCGCAGTTCTAAGAGACAAAAAACCCTGGGCTGTTGGCAGGTGCGCTGCCAGCATTCTTGACAAGAGTTCTTGTCAGGAAGAACCTCCCATGGACAGTGAGCAGGTGCAGGCTTTCCCAACCTGACTTTCACAGGTCCAACCTTGGTAAAATAAATAAACAACTCAAAATAATCTTTTACAGGTGCATTGGTATAAAGAAGCTGGATTCATTATTTTATATTTGTATTTTCTTCTGATTTGAAAAGAAATTAAAATGAAAATACTTTTGTGAGCCCCAGGCACTGCATGTCAGGGAGAGGTTAGGCCCTGCGCAGGGAATGCTGGCTGGATACAGGATGCTCAGACAAGATCTCTTCCCTTCAAGCCTGCAGCCCCTCATCTCCATTCCCACCAACCACTCTTGCATCTGAGCACCAACATTCTACCCAGCAGGACCCCTTGACCTTGGTCTGAGCCGCTCCCCAGCCTGTAACAGAGATTTCATGGGTGTCTGTCAAAACCCTGAGCAACTCTGGGGTAGGTGCTGCCTCCTTTCCATATGACTCCTCCTGAGTGCCACTGTCTCTGTGACTCCCCAGCAACAAAACGTGGGGAATGTGATGAAAACTTTTCACATAGTCTCAAGAACTTGCTCAGCAGCTCTCGGTCAAAACTGACGTCTTCTCTTGCAGCTGTGTCGTTCAGGCACGCGTGTTCTGTCCAGCTGCACAGGCAGACATCATTTGTCTTTTCTCCAGTGAGCTCATCATGTTGTTCTTTGTACCCTCTTCCCTGCTCCAGACCTGGCTCAGAGCCTGGCACATAGTAGGTACTCAATGCAAAGCTGCAGAGCTGAATGAAAACTCTCCATGTCCCCCTGCGTTCTCAGTTGCTTGTTGCAAAATAACATCCAGACGCACTTCTGAGCAGCTACTATTTTGGGAATGGGTTGTTTAGGGAGTGGAGCCCTGCTAGACACAGGAAGCAGGCAGAGGGCCTCAGGCTCCCTTCCTCCCTGTCCTAATCATTTGCTTGGTCATCGGTGGAATTAGACAACAGCGATTATCCCACATGGTCTATTCCCAGAATTCAAAGTTACTGGGGGAGAAAAGACAATTGTGCTTTATCCAGTCATTAAAAACAACAACAACAAAATAAGAGCAGTGGATTTCAAACCGCCTTTCAGACTTGATGAAAAGAAAAACAAACTTGAGTATTAGCTTCAAATTGTGCTGACAACACACTTCCGGATCCTTTTGTCCTCCTCCAGGCTCTTTTCAGAATTTTTCAACAATTCCTATTGATCCCTGCGTGGTTCTCATGCTGACCATTTATGCCCCCTCTGCGGAGCAGGGGACGGTTCGCCGGCCTCAGAGGCCCCTGTGGGAGGTGGGGGGATGTGAAGTCCGGCCCCCACCCTCCAGAGGAGTGGCCACCACGGCCCGTGCAGCACCTCTCCCCCTGTAGCTGATCAGCCAGGCTGAAACACACTCCACAGTGGCCCAGTCACCCTACTCCTTTAGGACCTAGAAGTAACACGAGAGCCCATAGCCAGAGGCCCAAGGTGTCTGGTGGGGAGATGAGCCCAGAGAGGGAAGGAGCTTGGCCTGGGTCACACAGCAGATTGGTGGCTGAGAAGCCATAAGAAGCCAGGTCTCCTGGCTTTTGGGGTCTAGGGTGGGGAGAAAACACTGGGAAGCATTCATGGGACTCCCTTAATATGCCAACTGCCCACAGAGGGTCTCTCACCATGCCCCCACCCTCTCAATCCACAAAGAACACCTTTTAGACCCAAAGGGGCCGTAGTCTCAGAGAAGGCGATGGCACCCCACTCCAGTATTCTTGCTTGGAAAATCCCATGGATGGACAGGCCTAGTAGGCTGCAGTCCATGGGGTCGCTAAGAGTCGGACGTGACTGAGCGGCTTCACTTTTACGCATTGGAGAAGGAAATGGCAACCCACTCCAGTGTTCTTGCCTGGAGAATCCCAGGGACGGGGGAGCCTGGTGGGCTGCCGTCTATGGGGTCGCACAGAGTCGGACACGACTGAAGCGACTTAGCAGCGGCAGCAGGGCCGTAGTCTTGCCTGACCTCCCCTGTGAGGTCTTTGCACATGTGTTCCTGTACGCAGATCCCGTTCTTACGCTCCTTTCAGGTTTCAGGCCTCAGGAGAGGCCACGTCCCCTCCCCACTCAGGAAATCTTTCTCAAGCCCATACCTCCAAGGATAAGTTAAGGAGCCCTTGGTATGAGCTTATACCTCACAGCACTCATATTGCCTTAACTGAAACTACAAGTTCATGCATACATCTCCCCGCTGGCCTGGGACATCCATGTGGGCGTCCATCTTGCTCTCTGGTGCTTGCCCTGTGTCTAGAGCAGGGTCTGGGGCAGAGAGCAGGCACAGAATGATCGCTGGCAGATAAAGAAACGGTCTCCTGCGATCCAGGAAGATGTCACCATCCCCATTCCACAGGAGAGAAAACTGAGTTCAGAAAGCAAACGTTCCATCTTACCTAGTGAGTGAGTGGAAGAGCTGGGGTTTGGACAACTCAAGCCTCCTGACTCCAAAGTCAGCATTTTCTCTATCAAGACCCCTTTCCTAGCCCAGTAACTGAACTAGAGAAATTTCCGTTCATACCATCTTGGCTCATGTGCCATAGCCAAGCAGGCTGGGAAGTAGAGAGGCCCCCCCTGGTGCTGGGGAGACAGTGTGGGAGCGGGGCATGAAGGGAGCCACAGCTGACTGTTTCTTGTGCTGCAAGGAGGCACTTGAGGCAAGCTGGCCCGAGAGCCTCGATCTGCCAGTAAGTCCAGGCAGGAGGGGCAGGGGCCAGCTCCAGACCAGGGCTGAGCCAGCAGCACAGGGAGGCTCTGCCTTGGAGCACAGGCCCGGGAAGCTGAGGCTTTGAACGTGGGGTGTGGTGGGATCTTGATTCAGAGGGAGGCAGCATTCAGCAGGAGGCTAACACTGAGCACACTGAGGACAGCAAGCACTAGTGACGATCATAGAACCAGAACCTCACACACAGCTGGTGGACTGCGGGCTTATCCTCTCTGGAAAGCTGGCAGCATTCAACTAAAGCTCAACATATGAACACAGAAGGACCCAGCAACTCAAACCCTGGGTAGATCTCAACATAGATGACCACTTGTTTCCACCAAAAGCACATATCAAAGTGTTCATTAACTTCAAATACTCTTCATAGCAATGTAAATGGTGCTGCCACTGTGGAAAACAGTAGCAGTTCCTCAAAAATTTGCACAGTTACCATATGACGCAGCAATTCCATTCCTGGGCATATACCGAAAGAAATAAAAACCAACATTTCATACACAAAAACTTATACATGAATGTTCATAGCAGCATCATTCATAACAGCCAAAGAAAAGTAGACACAATCCAAACTCCACTGACAGCTAAATGGATAAATCAAATGTGGCATGCCCATACAATGGAATATTACTTGCCAATAAGAAGGGATAAAGTACTGATATCTGCGACCATGTGGATGAACCTTGAAACATTATGCTTAGTGAAAGAAGCTATTCACAAAAGGCCAGTTTTATATGGTTCCTTTTATAGGAAGTGTTCAAAATAGACAAATCTGGGGCCTTCCCTGGTGGTCCAGTGGCTAAGACTCCATGGGCTAAATTCAAGGGGCCCAGGTTCAACACCTGGTCAGGGAATAGATCCCACATACCACAACTAACAGTTCACATGCTGCAACTAAAGATCCTGAGGCAGCAACTAAGACCGGTGCAGCCAAATGAATAAATAAATATTAAGCAATAAAAAAAGAACAGACTAATCTATAAAGGGATAGAAAGCAGATTAGCGGTGGCTTAGGGCTGTTGGGGAGAGAAATGGTGAGTGACAGCTAAAGGGTGCAGAGTTTCCTTGTGGAACAGCGAAAATGTTTTAAAATTAATTGTAGTGATAATTGCAAACATAATCAATCACTAAATTTTCAACAAACAAATAAACAATAAGTGTTTATAGCAGCTTTCTCATAATTACCAAATACTGGGAATAAAGATGTCCAGGAACAGTAGAATGGGTAAACTTGAAAAAGAATGAACCCTTCATGATACAATTATGAGTGAAAGAAAGTAAACCATAGAAGTACATACAGTGTGATCTGAACTTACGTTTTTTTGGCTGCACCTTGAGGTATGTGGGATCTTAGTTCCCTGACCAGGGGTGGAACCTGCCCCGCCTGCATGTGAAGCATGCAGCCTGGACTCCACTTCCACTGGGCCACCAGGGAAGTCTGTGAAGGAACTTTTAAAGCGGACAAAACAAAGCTAAGGTGATAGAAATCACAACAGTGGTGGCCCCTGGGGACTGCGGACCAGGAAGTATCTGGGGGAACATTCTAGGGATAACAGAAATGCTCTCTGTCTTGATCTGTGGGGGTGGTTACAGGGTTTATCTACATGTAAAACTCACTGGACTGCGCGCTTAAGATCTGGGCGTTTTATTCTAAGTTACAAGTTACATCTCAATTTTTAAAAAGTATTTAATTAAAAAGGTAATGGCTCAAGTCACAGGACCAGGGTTCAGGTCCTGGCTGTCAGGGCTTCTTAGAGTCCCTGTCCCCCCGTGGCTCTTTCCCCATCTTTAGACACTGGACCAGATGGTTTCAAAGACTCCAGCTGGCACGGACAGTCTGAGATTCTGTGAATTCACATACCTATTTGTCACTGAGTTTGCTGGGAAATTTGGCAAGTGCTCGCCATCAATGTGGTGCAAAGAAAAGAAGGCTGGCTGTCTGCTGTGGGCTCTGCCTTGTTTCCAAGGAAGGGAAGGTCTTTGGAAATTGGGCAGGAACACATCACCCCCAGGAGGGAATGTCAGTTTCAATATGAATCATCTTATGCATCGCCAGTAACTTCCTCTGGGAATAGATACCCTGACTCACTCCTCCCCAACAGGAGCAAGACTTGCCACTAAAATTTCAGATTTCAAGAGAATCGGTATATCCCAAATAGCTTCTCTGAAAAAAAAAAAAAAAAAAAGGAATCAGCCTAGTAACCAACCAAGAGTCACAGAGAGGACACCGAGAGCCCAGGGTGCAAACCTCTTTGTCCTAAAGCAGAGACGGGGCCCAGAGGAGGTCGCCGGCTCACTTGGCTGCTGGCGCCAGGGCTGGGACGGGGACCCAAAGCTCCGAGTCTTGAGTTTTCTTTTTACAACAACCTGCTGCTATATTTTCTAAAGAAATAAATTATGCTCTGTGCTGGTGGGAAGCCTTTTAAATGAAAAGAAAAAGAAAACAGCCAAGATGCATCTTAATTAGAAACTGCTTAGGGGAAAAAAACAAAATCTTTGTGGGGAGGAGGGTGCAGAGCAGCGGGCTCTCTTGGTCAGCTGCCCAAGAGCCTGAAAGTCTAGCGGGCTGATCTAGAGGTAAGCCTGTTGCTTTGCTAACCACCCAGGTGGACATTCTGTCTTTAGAAGGTGGCCAGGGAACTGTGGATCTGTCACTCGAGGCCACAGGGAGGCCACATGGGGGGCAGAACCTGACCAGCAGTTGCCAGTCCTATCTGTCCTTCACACGCGTGGGGTACATACTTTCATCCTATTTCCCTCTTTGCACTAAAGGCCATTTGCCAGTGACCACCGCTCCTAATCCATTTCCTCTGAGCTTTGACAGCCTCTGGCTTCCGGATGGAGCAGCCTGGGCTCCTCAGACACGTGACTACCGGGAAGGTCTGTTCGCTGCCCTGAAGCCTGACCCAGTCTACCCAAGGAATTGCGGACATCATCACCTCCGCTGAGGCTGATGACAGCGCTTTCTCAAAACAAACTCCAAGCTTGGGTCAGGAATGTGCACCACGGCCGGCCAAAATCAGGGAGCGGCTTGGCCTGACATCAATTTTCCAAGAACTAAGGACACGTGGTGTTTTGTTTTGTTTTTCAAAACAAAACAAAACAAAACCCAAACCTCTGAAAAACAAAACTTGTAAGAGCGGATATGGCATTTTCAACCAGGTAAGTCCAAGTGCCCTGGTACTTGATAAGACAGGAGAGACAGGAAAAGGACTGGGAAGGGTGTATGTATCTGCACTTGGGGAAGAAAAATCTACTGTTTCATGAGGAGTTACTAAGTGCAGGCTCTGTACTGGGAGGACCAAGGCCTGCTGGGCCCCTTTTACAGGTGAGTAAACTGAGGTTCAGAGAACTCTGTCTCTTCTCCAGTTTAAATCAGCAAGTAAATCTGAACCAGGGATTTAAGCCTGGGCACATCTCCAAAGTCAAAACTGCTGCCACCCAGAAACAGACTCAGAGACCCATGGAAACAATGTGCAGATCCGTGGAAAATGGGGAAATGACTGATTTCCCCAAACAATCTGCAAAGTGTGCAGTTCCCTTGGCAGCCACGCTGCAGTGTGTGTGTGTGTGTGTGTGTGTGTGTGTGTGTGTGAAAGACTGTGAACCTTTTGTGGAAGGCATTGCTAAGTCACACACACAGCACTATTGTAAAAATGACATCTTGGGGCCTGGATTGATTCCCTCTTCAACATCGTATTTGCTCCGTTTACAAGGCAAAGATGATTTTTTCTCCCCTCTCTGCCAAGGCCAAACATCCCTGGGCTGTGATCTGAAAATCGTGCTGTGTTCATTTTAGCTCTTGACTCACCCAAGGCCATAAATCATCCCTCGAAATGGGGAGCTGGTTGGGCAGTTCTATCAGGGATTCAGTAGGTGGAGGCAAAATCCAATCCGGGACTCTCACGGTCACCCAGGGCCGGCTCAGAGATTCTGGCCACAGAAGCACCTCTATCCTCCAAAGAGAAGATGCCCGAGATCAGAGCCGCTGACTAAGCAGGACTGCTGCTCTTTCAGGGTCAGCCTGCTGACTCCTAATGTACTTTGTGATGGGGGAGGTCAAGGCAGCTGCAGAGGAGGTCAAGGCAGCTGCAGAAGATGCGAGCACAGCAGGGCCAGGAAGAAGGGCTTCAGGGAAAACCGGGCAGGCAGAGACTGCAGGGGGCAATTCATTCATTCGACAATATTTATTGAGAGCCTACTGTGTGCCAGGCACTGCTGTTTTCCTTGGGAGGTAATTATTCTGACAATTATTTTACAATAGACACAATAATAACAGCAGTAGCTTACTGTTAATGAGTGCATATGGGCAAGTATATTTAAGCATATGGGCAGGTTTTCCACACATCAACTTTTACCTAATCCTCGCCACTGCTGGGTGAAGTAGGTATTATCCTCATGGTACAGATGGAGAAACTGAGGTGCAGAGAGTTTAAGAATCTGGCCCAAGGTCACATGACTAGTAACTGGCAGATCTAGGATTCAAACTCAGGCTGGCCTGGTTCCCAAATCCATGGTTCATCAAATCCATCATGCTGACAGCCAATGGTGCGTTTTGCAAGTAGGTGTTTTAAGACTGTTGGGCAGAGATAAAATATTTGCTTCTGGTGGCAGAAAAGAGGGAAATCTTAATGTTTTTCCCAGGCCCTGTATGGTCAACTATGTCTAATAAGCCTTGATGCCTTCGGATGGGTGGCTGCAGACCCTGACCTGAAATACAGGTCTTTCTGAGCTTCCCTGAGGGCAGTGGAGCAGAAGAAGCAATACCACCCACCCGGAGACCATCCCCTGGCTCTGCTCCCTTCTCTACAGATGCCTGTGTGGTCACTGGGAGACAGGGCAGTGTTGGTGGTTTGTGGACTGGGCTTTGGAATCCGACGGAGCTGTGATCAAGTCTCTGCTTGATTACTGTATGACTAAGCAAGTCCTAAAACTTTTCAGGCCTCAGTTTCCTCATCTGTGAAATGGGGATAAGTGGATAGTTCATATCTTAGCAGAGCTGTGAGGAAGACATGAGAGAAAGCAGCTACGGTGCCAAGTGTGATATATGTACAGGAAGCAGGGGGGCTCTTGGCCCCTAAATCACACACCTCCTGAAAGACAATTTACTCTTGCTAGAGTTCTGAGAAAGTCCAGCTTCTGGGGGTGATCTGCCCAGGACCACAGGCCTTGCTTTGTCAGTTGGGCTAATCTCAGGGTGGGTGGTGCAAAGAGCACAGGGCTGGGACTTCGGCCTCCAGAGTTCAAATTCCAGGCCTACAATTAGCATGCTGTGTCACCCTGGGCAAGTGCCTTCCCTGCTCCGGGCTTGGTTTCCCCATGTCTAAGATGAAGGAGTTGGACTTGTCATCAAAGGGCCTCTCTGGTGGGGACCTCTCCAGACTCTGTGTCCAATACTGACTTCCCCCACTGCTGAGGGAGAATGAAGGTTTTACGACGGCTCTTCTTGGGAGAGTTAATGCTAAGTGCTTCAAGGCTGGCAGCTGGCACTGAGTGCAAGGTCTCATTTCTCTCTTGGAAGCCCTTCTGCTGGCAGGAGGCCAATTTATTGCACAGCCTTGAACCCTAACCTTCCCTTGACTTTTCCTTGTTAAAAATTCTACTGTAAGCTGCTTAAATGAAAGGGTGAGAGATACACTGCCTACCAGTGGCCTGCCCACTCATGATCTGCCATGGGCACTTGGGGCTGCGGGGAACAGGGCAGGAGGGATCAGGGCTGGGAAAGCCCTGGAGTCCTCGTGTGGGCCCCTGAGTCCAAGACACTTGGTCACAGCCCAGTCAAAGCGGGAGAAGCGCACACTGTCCTACAGGTCTTACATCATCCTCATAGCGGCTAAACTGAAGGATGCTTCCTATGTGCCAGGCGTGGATACAAGCACTTCTCACATATTAACTCATTCAGTTCTCAAAACAATCCCATGAGTCGACATGACTGTCCCCATTCATAGCTGGAAACTGACGCCCCAAAAGGTTAAGAAACTTGCGTAAGGCAACACAGCTGAGAAGTGGCAGGGTAGCAAGCAAGCCCAAGCTGTCTGGTCTTAAGAGTCCATGCTCTTCAGCTGACTTCTTTAATATTGCCCCAAGTTCGAGCAGCAGCCCCTTTTACAGGTAAGGAGGCTGGGCCTCTGAGTCCTGAGCGAGCTGCTATACGTTATAGCATCCCCAGCAGCGGCTTTATGGCAGGTTCCTCTACACTCCCCTCCTTGAATATGTTCTTCAAGTGGCGGGCTCACCTCTGTGACTTCACAGTGATGAGAGCATTACCACTGCGTGTTGGTTGTGCCCGTGAGGGGCAGGCTGTGTCCTCCCTGCTGGCAGCTCGTGGTCTTAAGGGCATTTTCTGGCAGGATCTGCAGAGCAGGACTGCGGTGAATTGAAAGCCACTTTAACACTCAATTGTTCAGGACACAGAAGCTAGCTTGAGAGGTGCCTCACCCAGAGGTCTGACTCTCCAAGTGAGAACAGATTCGGGAAGGGACACACGGGCGGCAGGGAGGAGAGATTCAGTTAGGTGAACCGCCCCGTGCGGAGCCCAGGCTCCGGGTGCGATGTCCTGGCTGCAGCCCCTGTAAATCCTGCAGAGCCAGGCACTGGTGAGAACCCGTCACTCCTCCGCGTATGCAACTCTCCTGGTCCTGCAGGCCGGGGAGGAGGATGTCAGAGCCCCCGCCAGACCGATACGCACCAGCATGCAGCTCAGGACCCCGAGCACCCACCCAGCTGCGCAGAGCAGGGTGGGGACGGCTGACAGCTGACCACGCCCTGCAGGGCTCAGCTTCGGTGAGGTGACTGAGGACAGAGGCTGCCAGAGCCCAGGAATGATGCCGCCCATAAGCCCGTACAAGCCCAGCAAAAGCAGCAGTGGTGTGGCAAGCAGCTTAATTCAGGCCAGTTCATCTCCTACCTTCTAGAATAGTCTGGCTTCCAAGTCCCTCACGGGTCCAACCCAAACTAGAAACTCCTCCAGGCTCCTCAAATGCCCCGAAACCCTCCTCTTCCGAGGGTGTTCCCATAAGCCTCTGTACCATCAGATCCATTTGCTGCAATGATAAGCATAACTACCACCTGTGAAGACAGTTCTGTCGGGAAGCCCTGGGCTGGGCTGTGGTAATGTTTTCCTGTTTTTAAAAAAGATTTATTTATTTACTTTCTGGGGGGGTTGTGCTGGGTCTTCACTGCTGCACACAGGCTCAGGTGTGTGGGCTTCAGTAGCTGGGGCTCAGGGCTCTACAGTGTGGCCTCAGGAGGCACATGGGCTTAGCTGCTCTGTGGCGTGTGGGATTTTCTCAGACCAGGGATCGAACCCATGTCCCCTGCATTGGCAGGAAGATCCTTAACCACTGGACCACCGGCGAAGCCCCTGGGATAATGTTTTCATTAGTTCCACTTTAGAGAAAACTCAGGCTCAGGGAGAAATGCCTTGCCCAGAGTCACTCAGATAGGAAGGGGTGAAGTCAATCTGAACTCGCTGGGCTCCAGGGGCCTAGAACCATAAGCCAGAGAAGGACTGTTGATGCCCTCTAGCTGTCCCTCACTCTGAGAGCACCTTAGAGGACCCCCAGTGTACATCTTGGCAGAGATGGTGCAGTTATCTCTGTACCATTTACCACTGTGTCCCCAGCAGTGAGCGCCAGACATGGCGCTAAACAAGCAGCTGCTGAGTGAAAGGGCAAGAAACCAAGGCTCCTTTCTCCTTGCCCAGTGCCTGGGGCCCTGCATGTCCTTTTTCCCAGGAGACAGCCGCCCGCTGCGGCTCAACTGCTGGCTGCAGAAGGCAGGCCTCACTTCACTGCCAGGACTGCTGCGGGCATGGGGTGACGGGGCACCCAGGGCCTTGCCAAGGCTGCTCATGGGAGACAGGGGGCCTCAGCATCCCCGTGGGCTCACCTGGGCAACTGCCAACCACATGTCTTCCAGTGGAGATCCTAAATCACTCCTATATACCTGGCCCTTTGTTCAGGGTGTTCTTGCACCCTCTCATAGCAACCTGAGTGTGAAAGATGAATGAACAGGAGCCCAGAGAGGTCAAGTGACTTGGACTTGGACACACAGTTCAGGGCAGAGTGAGGACTTGCACCCAGGTCTCCTGGTTCAAGATCCAGGTTTCTTTGCATCGTTCCAGACTGCCCTCTCTCTCTCAGGCTCCGTGATGGGAAAGGGGTTAGAGGGTTGAGATGTACATCACAGGCCCTGAGGAATTTCATAAAATGGGACTTGGTTCAGCCCAGTTCCTCCCAGTATGGTCCCCATTGGGTGCTCCCTCTATCCCCATGAGTGGTCACAGCAGTAGCTAAGCCCACGCTCTGCAGTTTCAGAAATCAATAGCCTCCCGTCCACCTCCACCAATTTCCTGAATATTTGCACCCTGTGTAGAGAGGAAAGGATTACCTCCCTTGATGACACTAGTAACCAAAGCTCTAACAACTCTGATGAGAGCCACACTGGCCATCTTTCCCCAGGGCTGATGTGGGTACTGGGGAAGGTCCATGATCTGGGCAGGTAAAGCAGTGAGCCTCCAAAACTGGAATCCACACATTTCATATTTGAGGTTAAAGAAACAGCTGCCTTCCTCCTTCCAACTCAAGAGTCCTCTCTTCAAACCTGTTCTAAGACATCATTTTGTGCACAAAGATGGTAACAATGTGCTATTTCTATTGGTGAAAAATTGGAAAGAACATTTGTCCAACATCAGTGGAAGGGTTAAATGAATTACGGCATGTCAATGCAATAATTGTATCCAATAAATTGGCCATACCACATGGCATGCAGGATATCTTAGTTGCCTGACCAGAGATGGAACCTGTGCCCCCTGCCATGGCAGAGTCTTAACCACTGGACCACCATAGAAGTCTCCCCATTAAAAATATTCTTTATGAAAAATTTTACATGAGTTAAGGAAACACATGATGTAACATTAAGTTAAAAAAAGAAGGAACATAATATTATATAGAGAAGAGGGAAGAGAATACTGAAGAAAAGATTGAAAGGAAATAAGCCACAGCATGTTAAAAAGCAGAGACATTACTTTGCTGACAAAGGTCCATCTAGTCAAAGCTATGGTTTTTCCTGTGGTCATGAATGGATGTGAGGGTTGGACCATAAAGAAGGCTGAGTGCCAAAGAATTGATGCTTTTGAACTACGGTGTTGGAGAAGACTCTTGAGAGTCCTTTGGACTACAAGGAGATCAAACCAGCCAATCCTAAAGGAATTCAATCCTGAATATTCATTGGAAGGACTGATGCTGAGGCTGAAGCTCCAATACTTTGGCCACCTGATGTGAAGAGCTGACTCATTAGAAAAGACCCTGATGCTGGGAAAGACTGAAGGCAGGAGGAGAAGGGGACGACAGGGGATGAGGTGGTTGGATGGCATCACTGACTCGATGGACATGAGTTTGTGCAAGCTCTGGGAGTTGGTGATGGACAGGGAGGCCTGGTGTGCCGCAGTCCATGGGGTCACAAAGAGTCAGACACAATTGAGCAACTGAACAGCAACAAAGCCAAGATGTCCACAGAGGCTGCATCCATGTGGCAGAATGAGGCATGTTTCGCCAGCGTTACACTTTTGATACTTTCTCTTATCCCTTACATGCCTATCATAATTAGGGGAAAAAAGCAAGATTCGCCCAAATCACACCCTCCTACTCGAGGGAAGTGAACTGTCTGAACAGCCTGAAGGGTCCGGATGCTGCCTGGTGTAGATCCTGGGTTTCTTTTCACATAACACAAATACGCATGGGAGGCTTTTCTTTGTAAACCTGCTTTTGAATTTTTCTGGAGAATTTCATCTGACTTAGGTCGTTGGTTCTCGGTGTCAGGAGTCTGTGCTTCTGAGGACTGGGAAATACAGGTGAGGAGTTTCTGTCTCCAGCCCTGCTCTGCCCAAATAGCTCCTGTCTCTCAGGGAAGAAGAAAGCCCGGTGCCTCCAGCAACTTCTCACGTGAAAGGCCTGCAGAGAAGGGAGCTGGCAGTTTGTCCAGGAATTACATTTGAAACCTGAAGCCGTGCCGGCAATGAGGCACTCTGCAGACTCTCCAGCTGAGAGGGGCTTTCGAGGCTCTGGGTGAGCAGGATCTTGTGGCGGCAAAGGGCAGAGAGGTCGGGCAGTGAGGCTGCAGGTCAAAGTCAAGCTGCCAACACGCAGCAGCACCCGTGGGGCTCCCTAATGTGACTGCGCGTTCACCAAGCCAGCCGGCGACAGTCCTGCCCCCAAGACCCCCAAGGCAGTGTGCGGGCCGAGTTTATCAGAGGTGTGTCTGGTTTCTCTAGGCAAACATCCCAGATCATTTTACAGCCTCTTGAAGGAGCGGATTTAAACCCCATCCTGTGTCCTTCAGATCTGCCTGCCTTCTCTGTGGAAACACGTGTCCATCACTCACTGTCCCCACTCACATTTCCAAGTCTGTCTGCTCTGAAAATTAACAACAGGTGCACAGAAAGACGAGTGTGAGGTGAGTGTGAGGTGAGGGAGGAGCATGTGGGTTTCCCTCAAACCTAGAAGGCTCAGCAACCTAGACAACCCTGAAGGGAACTCACACTTAGGAGCCTCCAGGTCTGGAGAAAGAGGGACACCACTCAGGAGGCAAAAATGCCAGCAATAAAACTGTCCCCAAGCAGGGCTACTGCTCGGCCCCAGGGGCAGGGGTCCTCCCGAGGTCAGCTCACCGAACATGTTGCCCTCGTAGCCGTCTCTCGTGAGGGGCCGGAGCTCGTTTTTCCCCATCGCGTAGCGCTTGTAGCTCTGCCAGGCGAATTGCATCATCTGTAAGGAAGAGCAGAGCAGAGGCTGGCGGGGAGAGTCGCGGCCGCACGGGCTGGCCACACGGCCTCGCCTCCTGCAGCGGGATCTGAAACCACATGGCAAAAACAATCTTCCGCACTGAGGAAGACAGCTTCCTCTCCCCAGCATTTTCATAGTTACACCTGGAAGACCATTCTCCTCCGACCACCCCACGCATCCTGCGTCTACCCACAGACTCCGCAGAGATGACACAAACCATACTAAGTACCTTCTGACCATCCGGATGTGAGTGCCACTGTGGAAAGACACCTCCTCCGTGAAGCCTTCTTGGACTTAAAGTGACCCTTTGAAGGGAAGGAAATGAAACTGCCCGAGGGATGTCTGTTAGAATCTAATAAAACCATCCCCTGCGGGAGGAATTAACTCCCGTGGAGACAGGTCAAGACAGGAGGTAACCTGCCTAGGGTTACCCAGTGAGTCAGTGAGAATGCCAGGACTTGAGTGCATGCCCTCTGGCCTGAAGTCTTAAGTCTGTTCCCTGAAGTCAAGCAGAAGTCTCCTTGAACTCCTCCAGCACTTGGCTCGGCTGTCCCAGGCCTCCGAGCACCCCAGCGGGTCACTGTTGGTTTTCGCTTCACTGGCTCTGGACCATGAACTCTTGAAAGCCATTAAACTATACTTTGTTTGCCTCAGTTTCTCCAAAGCACTCTGCACAGGTCTTGGCAATGAGTATCTGTCAGCTTTGTCTCCCAGTGTGTGCATGAGTTCTTACTGGGCTAAGTCACTTCAGTTATGACAGACTCTTTGCGACCCTCTGAACTGCAGCCCTCCAGGCTCCTCTGTCCATGGGATTTTCCAGGCAAGAATACTGAGTGGGTTGCCATTCCTTTCTCCGGGGGATCTTCCTGACCCAGGGATCCAATCCGCATCTCTTACATCTCCTGCATTGGCAGGTGGGTTCTTTACCGTGAACACCATCATTAGGTCAATTATGTCAGCCCCTTGGGAGCATCGCAGAAGCAACTCTGTCCCCTAACTGCGCTTGGTACTGGAGGCTGCAAGGATACAAGTGACAATTTGTCCCCAGCCCTGCTACCCCTCCCCTCCCCAGGTCTGCCTTTTGCCTTTGACGGCAGGCTGAAGGAGGGGGACAGCTGAGCAGGGCTCTGGGGTGACCACAGGGTTGAGGAAGGGGCCAGGTCAGGCAGTGGAGGCACTCCTGAGGGACAGGGAGGTGGGAGGCAGCCTGGGCTAGTGGAAGGAACTCAGGCTTCCGGGCCAGGGAGGCCTGGCTTCTAATTCTCTCTCTGCCACTATCTCTTTGATTTTGGCAAGCGACTGAAAGTCTCTAAGTCTCAGCTGTCTCATCTCTGAGATGGGAATAACAAGGCCTGCTCTGCCACAATCCTGAAAGGTTTAAATGAAAGCAAGTAGCTGGAAATGCCGTTTTCGACCTGACACAGCAAGTGATCAATAAACACAAGTCCTCCTTCCTGCTCAGCCTTTAAAATACCAATTGGGTTCTCCAAGCCTTATCCATCCACCCCTCCTCTCATCCACCTTATTAGTTCTCAGACTCAGACTGCATCTGCGTCACCTGGGGAGCTTGTTAAAACAGGCTGTTGGGCCCCATCCTTGAGTTTCTGATCCAGCAGGTCCGGGGTGGGACCTGAGATTTTTGGCTAAGAGACTCCCCATGGTCCACGGCCCACACCTGAGAGCCACTGTCTACTGTGTGTGTTTATTTCTACTTCTCAGCTCACTTCCAGACACTGCCTGGCACCCTTCTGCTTTTTGCCTTCGGTCTCCCGGCCCACCTTCCTGCTTCAGCTCTTTTTGGACAATGCTCCCTGCACTCTCCGTGCTCTGCCACTCCTGGTGCCAAACCTTGTCTTCCAGGCACACCTAGACAGTAACTACCGCCGTGCTCACCCCTGGAGCCCAAACACACAGACCCAGAGGGCAGACCTGCCAGGGCTATGACCTGCGCTCTCCATGAAATCATGATGCTAGCATAATCTAGTATTCTCTCTCCACTTCAGGGACGATGAACTGAGGCTCCGAGATGGAAGGTGGGCAGGGAGGCACAGTCGCAGGACTGGTGGTGTGCAGCCCTGTCAACTCCCAGGCCGGCAAATCCCACCTCCGTGCTTGGCCTGCCCTGTGGCTTCCCATGAGACACACATGTGAATGTCATGGTAAGCATGCCAAGCACTTGGCACAGGCTTTGGGTCCTGGTTGCACTCCTCTGTTATTTTCTACTTATCTTGAATTGGCAATAAGGGAAACTAATTGCCGGGTATGAGCGCTTAAGGGAGACCAGCCTCCTCCCTCAGGCTCTCTTATTCTTGGGGGAAGGCCCTCAATTAAGTCATGGGGGAGGTGGCTGGGTAGGAGAGCAGCAGGAGGCTGTTCCAACATAGATGGCAGTAGCAGGAACGGAGGTCGGGAGGGTGAGGACTGAGCCCCACCCCAAGCCCTGCCTACTAGAGAGAGAGGGAAGTGGGTGTGCAGGAGTAATTAAGAGAACCATAGGTATCCGCGTGTTCTTAAAGGAGCTGTCACTGCAGGGACGTGGGGATGTTTGGATCATGGCCCATTCTCACAGTCCTTCCCATCAACGGAGGGGAAGGAAGGCACACACAATCCCTGCGTCACTGGGACAGGATTCGGAAGGCAATCAGAGCTGCTCGGTCACACACACATGTGCCCAAGGGCACACAGACCCTTGGAAGCTCAGCCTAGTGTCTGCACCTCGGGTCGCCAGCCCAGGCGCTGGATGAGCAGAGGTGACGGGAAAGCTCACAGCCAGGCAGTCTTTACTTCTCTTCCGCACCTGCCCTAACCTACCAGGTGGCCTGTCCCGTGCTTGCCGCAGTTTGGGGTGCAGTCATTATGGGAGTGCTCCCCAGTCCCCTCCCTCCACTTCCAACTGCTCATCTTTCAAGTCTCAGTGGATATTTGAAAGGAGATGTGTCTTCTGAGTAACAGAAGCGCTCGGGAGAAGGCGTGTGTCTCAAGGGAGGCTTCTGGGTGCATGCTGCGCTTCGTCGCTCAGTCGTGTCTGACTCTTTGCGACCGCGTGGACTGCAGCCCGTGCAGGCTCCTCTGTCCTGGGGATTCTCCAGGCAAGAATACTGGGGTGGGTTCCCACGCCCTCCTCCAGGGGACCTTCCCAACTCAGGGATCGAACCTAGGTCTCCCACACTGCGGGTGGATTCTTTACCATATGAGCCACGCAGAAGCCCCAAGGGGAGCTTCACGGGAACCCAAATGTCCTGATGGACAAGGAGGATCGTGAGGACACAAGAGGATGACCCTGGAACTGGTGCTGCGTGCCCTGGGAAACCCCTGAGCTTGGCTTTAGAGATGGATGGTCCCTGGCTTCCAGTTTAGGCAGTTCTAAGGCCTGAAAGGTGATCTGGCCACCTCTTGCCCCGTGCAAACTCCTAATAAAAGGCTAAGTAATCTCTCTTTGAACACCGTGAGTGATGGGGTGCTCACCGTCTTACCAGGCAGCTCATTCAACTGCGGAATTTCACAAAGTTCTTAATCAATCCAAATCTGCGTTTCCCTGCGGGCCACGTGGAAGACAGCTCATACGCTCCCACCACAGGTCTTCATGCAGGAGCAGCCAACTCTCAAGCCGCTGTAGGCTGCCTACTGGCCACGGAACAGACCAGCTCCTTCAACAGCTCCCCGGATG
Organism: Aepyceros melampus; assembly: GCA_006408695.1. Lineage (NCBI taxonomy): Eukaryota > Metazoa > Chordata > Mammalia > Artiodactyla > Bovidae > Aepyceros > Aepyceros melampus. The sequence continues at coordinate 140,268 of SJXQ01006881.1, read as the reverse complement.
GCAGAGCTCTGAATCCCCTGAAACTGCAGACATAGACCATAACGTTTCTCCAGGGTGCCCAGACTTTATCACCCATTTGTAAAGGTTGGCTTTTGCTAACAAGCAGAAACCAAAGTGCAAAGTCTCCCGACTTTGTGGGTGTGGATTTGCCATTTGTCCGTAATAACTGCACGTTGTTGGACTCTGCATACCATGCCGTGCTGTCAGGATCTTTCTGGAACCAGATCTTATCATTCAATGTGCCTGTGTCTGCCTGTTTTGGGTATTTTGCCTGCTTTGATGGCTCTGCCATCTGCACCTCCCCCAAGTTCTGGACAGAAATATTCAATGGCTGGGCTGAACAGAGAATCAGGGAAACAGCAGCAGGGGCCCTTCACCTGACTCCAGCCTTGCTCTCTGAGTGTCATCTGTCAACATGGGAGGAATCTGCAGACAATCAGTCCAAGCTCCGTGTTTCCATTTTGTGTACAAAGATATTGTGAAGGACAGGACCAAAACACAAAAACTCTGTCCCAGTACAGAGAAAATAGATTTTTTTTTTTTTCTTTTAAAGAGAAATCAGGGGTTAGACTGGTATGATCTGCTCTTAGAGAATCCATTTTGGCCCCTATGGGTCCTCCTTTTTTGGTTCTAAATGCTTGCAACTCACCAACTTAAAAACCTATCAGTTCCACTAGGATGGCTGTAATCAACAAGATGGACAATAAGAAGTGTTGGCCAGGCTGTGAAGAAATTGGAACCCTCATCAATTGCTGGTGGGAATGAAAATGGCTGCAACTGCTTTGGAAAACAGTTTAGCATAAAAAGGTAAACACAGAGTATCATGTGACCTCACGATTGCACTCCTCGGTGCAGACCTGCAGAGCTCACACAGCAGGCCTGAGACTTCTATCTCTAGAAGGGCCCTGCTTGCACTTCTGGCCCTTGGCTGGTGTCTGGGAACTTGAGTTCAGTGAGTGTTCTCACCATTCTCTGTTGGGTAAGGGTGGTTTACTGCACGCGGGCAGCACAAACAATGTGGTGTATGCTGAACACCTGCTTTCCTTCTGGGAGGCTGGAATTTTGGTGCATGTTAGGTGGGGTGTTCTTTCATGATCAGCCCCTAATAAAACTTCGGGCATTAAGTCTCTAATGAGCTTCCCTGGTGAACAGCGTCTCACACCTGTCGTCCTAATTCAGTGCTGGACAAATGAAGTATGTTCTGTTTGGCTCCACCCAGAGAGCACGCTTGCAAGCTGGGCCTGATTTCCTTCTGGGCTTCCCGCATGCACGTTTCCTCTTTGCCGATTTTGCTTTGTGTCCTTTCAGTGCAGTAAATCAGCCAGGGGTAGGACTATGTGCCAGGTCCTCGGAGCCATCCTGGTGAATCACTGCAACTAGCCACGGTATTGGGAACCCTGACACATAGCCTAGAAAATTAAAGACATATGTCCACACAGAAAGTTATACAAGAAGTGCACAGCACCACTATTTGTAAAAGCCCCGAAGCGCAAACAACCCAAATGTCCATTGACTGATGAATGAATCAACAAAATATGTTGTTGGTCAGTCGCTCAGTAGTGTCTGACTCTTGGAGACCCCATGGACTGCAGCACGCCAGGCTTCCCTGCCCACCACCAACTCCCGGAGCTTGCTCAAACTCACATCCATTGAGTCGGTGATGCCATCCAACCATCTCATCCTCTGTCATCCCCTTCTCCTCCCGCCTTCAATCTTGCCCAGCATCAGGGTCTTTTCTAATGAGTCAGTTCTTCTCATCAAGTGGCCAGTATTGGAGTTTCAGCTTCAGCAGCAGTCCTTCCAATGAATATTCAGGACTGATTTCCTTTAGGACTGACTGGTTTGATCTCCCTGCAGTCCAACGGACTCTCAAGAGTCTTCTCTAACACCACAGTTCAAAAGCATCAATTCTTTGGCGCCAGCCTTCATTATGGTCCAACTCTCACATCCGTACATGACTACTGGAAAAACCATAGCTTTGACAAGATGGACCTTTGTCAGCAAAGTAATGTCTCTGCTTTTTACTATGTTGTCTATGTTGGTTATAGCATTTCTTCCAAGGAGCAAGCATCTTTTAATTTCATGGCTGCAGTCACCATCTGCAGTGATTTTGGAGCCCAGAAAAATAAAGTCTGTCACTGTTTCCATTGTTTCTTCATCTATCTGCCATGAACTGATGGGACCGGATGCCATGATCTTAGTTTTTTGAATGCTGAGTTTTAAGCCAGCTTTTTGACTCTCCTCTTTCACCTTCATCAAGAGGCTATTTGACTGATGAATGAATCCACAAAATGTGTGAATGGATATTATGCGATGGGATATATTTGGCCATAGAAAGGGGTGCAGAGCTGATGCCTGCTCCAGTGGGGATGAAGCTCGGAAACGCCATGCTGAGTGGAGGAAGTCAGATACAAAAGGCTGCACAGATTCTCTTTATATGAAATATCCAGGATAGGCACGTTCATGCCAGCAGAAGTAGACTAGTGGTTAGAGGGACTGGGGAAAAGGACACGGACAATGATTAGTAATGGGGATGGGATCTTTGAGGGTGATGAAATGTTTTAAAATTGATTATGATAATGACTGTACAACTCTGGGAATACACTAAAATCCACTGGGTTTTACACTTTAAAATGGTGGATTTTATTATATGTGAATTATAACTCAATAAAGCTGTTATTAATATATAATTTTAAAAACTATTAATGTGGACAGATATCACATGCCATTTCATATGTCATTTCACATGCCATTTCAGTGGTAATCTTGCCCAAAATGCAAACCTGAACTGAATCATGAGGAAAGATCAGACAAACTCAAATTGAGGGACAACTTACAACATAAAGGGATGCCTGGTGGTGTAGCAGTAAAGAATCTGTCTGCCAAGCAAGAGATGCAGGTTCGATTCCTGGATTGAGAAGACACCCTGGAGGAGGAAATGACAATCCATTCCAGTATTCTTGCTTGGGAAATCCCACTGACAGAAGGAGCCTGGCAGGCTACAGTCCATGGGGTTGTAAGAGTTGGACATGACTTAGTGACTAAACCACCACCACCACTACAACATAAATGGCCTTTACTCTTCAAAAACTTCAGGGTCATGAAAGAAAAGACAAGACTGAGGAGTTGTTTCAGCTAAAGGAGACTAAAGTGACATGAACTAAGTGCAATACGTGATCCTGAATGCGATGCTGGAGCAGGAATAACAACTACTACTATTATTATTATTATCATCACTACTATAAAAGACAATTGTCAAGATAATTGACAAAATGTGAATGATACAATCAGATAGTATTGTATCATTGTTAATTTTCTGGTTTTATTGTGGTTATGGAGAAAAGCAGAGTGAATCTTTTGAAGATACAGAGTTAGGTATTTAGGAATAAGGGGCATTATGCTTGCAACTTATTCCCAAATAATTCTGAAACTTGCATGCACGCACGCATGTGTGTGTATGTGTGTGTGGAGAGAGAGTACACACAAAGTGAACAGGTAAAACACTAACATTATGCTGAAGCTGAAGCTCCAACACTGTGGCCACCTGATGCGAAGAGCTGACTCACTGGAAAAGATCCTGATGCTGGGAAAGACTGAAGGCAGGAGGAGAAGCGGACAACAGAGGATGAGATGGTTGATGGCATCACTGACTCAATGGACAAGAGTTTGAGTAAGCTTCAGGAGTTGGTGATGGACAGGGAAGCCTGGTGTGCTGTATTCCATGGGGGCTCAAAGAGTTGGACACGACTGAGAGACTAAATTGAACTGAGCTGAACTCAGAGGAATCTGGGTGAAGGATAAATATGAATCTTTGTAGTATTTTTTGCAACTTTTCTAAAAGTCTGAAATTTTTTCCCATAACTTTATTTTTTATCTTTTGGCCACACTGTGTGGCATGCAGGATCTTAGTTCCCTGACTGGGGATCAAACCCATGCTCCCTGCAATGGAAACACAGTCTTAACCACTGGACCACCAGGGAAGTTCCTGATGTTCTTTCTAAAAAATATTGGAGAACTTTGCAGGATATTGATGTCATTTTCAAAGAATACCAAGGAGAGATAAGAAAGCCTTCCTCAGTGATCAATGCAAAGAAATAGAGGAAAACAATAGAATGGGGAAGACTAGAGATCTCTTCAAGAAAATTAGAGATACCAAGGGAATATTTCATGCAAAGATGGGCTCAATAAAGGACAGAAATAGTATGAATCTAACAGAAGCAAAGATATTAAGAAAAGGTGGCAAGAATGCACAGAAGAACTGTACAAAAAAGATCTTCATGACCCAGATAATCATGATGATGTGATCACTCACCTAGAGCCAGACATCCTGGAATGTGAAGTCAAGTGGGCCTTAGAAAGCATCACTACGAACAAAGCTAGTGGAGGTGATGGAATTCCAGTTGAGCTGTTTCAAATCCTGAAAGATGATGCTGTGAAAGTGCTGCACTCAATTTGCCAGCAAATCTGGAAAACTCAGCAGTGGCCACAGGACTGGAAAAGGTCAGTTTTCATCCCAATAGGGCCTTAGAAAGCATCACTACGAACAAACCTAGTGGAGGTGATGGAATTCCAGTTGAGCTGTTTCAAATCCTGAAAGAAGATGCTGTGAAAGTGCTGTGCTCAATATGCCAACTAATTGGGAAAACTCAGCAGTAGCCACAGGAGTGGAAAAGGTCAGTTTTCATTCCAATCTCAAAGAAAGGCAATGCCAAAGAATGCTCAAGCTACTGCACAATTAATTGCACTTATCTCACATGCTAGTAAAGTAATGCTCAAAGTTCTTCAAGCCAGGCTTCAGCAATACATGAACCGTGAACTTCCAGATGTTCAAGCTGGTTTTAGAAAAGGCAGAGGAACCAGAGATCAAATTGCCAACATCTGCTGGATCATGGAAAAAGCAAGCGAGTTCCAGAAAAACATCTATTTCTGCTTTATTGACTATGCCAAAGCCTTTGAGTGGATCACGATAAGCTGTGGAAAATTCTGAGAGAGATGAGAATACCAGACCACCTGACCTGCCTCTTGAGAAATGTGTATGCAGGTCAGGAAGCAACAGTTAGAACTGGACGTGGAACAACAGACTGGTTCCAAATAGGGAAAGGAGTATGTCAAGACTGTATATTGTCACCCTGCTTATTTAACTTCTATGCAGAGTCCATCATGAGAAATGCTGGGCTGGAAAAAGCCCAAGCTGGAATCAAGATTGCTGGGAGAAATATCAATAACCTCAGATATGCAGATGACACCACCCTTATGGCAGAAAGTGAAGAGGAACTAAAAAGACTCTTGATGAAAGTGAAAGAGGAGAGTGAAAAAGTTGGCTTAAAGCTCAACATTCAGAAAACGAAGGTCATGGCATCTGTCCCATCACTTCATACGAAATAGATGACAAAACAGTGGAAAGAGTGGCTGACTTTGTTCTTCTGAGCTCCAAAATCACTGCAGATGGTGATTGCAGCCATGAAATTAAAAGATGCTTACTTCTTGGAAGCAAAGTTATGACCAACCTAGATAGCATATTCAAAAGCAGAGACATTACTTGCTAACAAAAGTCCGTCTAGTCAAGGCTATGGTTTTTCCAGTGGTCATGTTGGATGTGAGAGTTGGACTGTGAAGAAGGCTGAGTGCTGAAGAATTGATGCTTTTGAACTGTGGTGTTGGAGAAGACTCTTGAGAGTCCCTTGGACTGCAAGGAGATCCAACCAGTCCATTCTGAAGGAGATCAGCCCTGGGTGTTCTTTGGAAGGAATGATGCTAAAGCTGAAACTCTAGTACTTTGGCCACCTCATGCAAAGAGTTGACTCATTGGAAAAGACTCTGATGCTGGGAGGGATTGGGGGCAGGAGGAGAAGGGGACGACAGAGGATGAGATGACTGGATGGCATCACTGACTCATTGGACGTGAGTTTGAATGAACTCTGCGAGTTGGTGATGGACAGGGAGGCCTGGTGTGCTGCAATTCATGGGGTCGCAAGGAGTCAGACACAACTGAGGAACTGAACTGAACTGAGTCATGGCACACACGTAAAATATTAGTGTCTCACAGATTTTTTTTTTTTTTAAACCAGTGCACCTTACCAGTGCTTTAACTAAAACTGTTTAGTAAAAGTGGTATTTTAGGTAGATTCCAATGGATAGCTAAATAAAATTCATTCTAAAGAAATAAGGCATAATACCAACAGATATATGTTATTAAACTAATAATAGTAAAGAACCTTGTATAGTACCATGTACTTGCATGTTATTATAGGACCCTTGTAAATCATAAGTTTATTTGAAGGAAGAGCATGTCAGGCAGGGGTGCAGTCAGTTGCCAGGGTCCTAAGGGAAACCATGCCTGGGATGTTTAGTAACTATCCAGAAGGCCCATGTGGCCAGAGAAGAGTGACTGCAGAGAAGGGAAAAAGGAGGCAATGGTGAGAGAGGAACCCAGAGGCCAGATGATGTAGGTCATGGTTAGGTCCTTATCTTTGCATTGGGGGAACTGGGGGAGACATTGCAGGAATGACATAGTGACATTTCTATTGTGTTGAGAGGCCATGGTCACTCTGGCTGCTGGCTTTAGTCTGTAAGGGAGGCCTGGGTAAAAATTAGGAGATCAGTTACGTGGCAGAAAAGTAGCTCAGATCTGGTCAAACTGTGGGTCTAGTTTAAAGCTAGAGGCCACAGGATTTTCTGCCAGACTGGATGTGAAGCTCTGATAGAAAACAAGAGCCAGGACAACTCAGGTGTTTGGCCTGAGTCACTGGGGGATGGAGTTGTCATTTTAAAGGAAAGTTAAGGCAGTTTACAGGGGAAACACCAGAAGTTCAAAATATCAGTTAGGTGAAATTTAAAAATTCTGTCAGACATCTGAGAGTGTGGCTATGTCAATATTCAAGATGAATTATTGGAAGCGTATTTGTCTTAGAAGACAAATAAATACAACCCTAAGTAGTAAATCATTACCTGAAGGAAAGAAACCAGTTTAGCAGCTCACTCATTGTGAGTGATTGCTACTCTGTAAAATCAAGTACTGAGTGACTGTTATTCTGTAAAAATTAACAAAGAGAATTCTTCACTTACTTTTCTGATTTACTGTCAATTGTAAGACCAACTGTACTCTCAGGCACAGGGGGAAATCTTTCCATCACTTGACAGCAGAGTGAATGTACAAACCTGATACTGTGCACATCAGTTCCAAAGGGTTCATACATACGCCTACAAGAAACATAACAATTGCTTTTTAGGATAAGCACAGATGGAAGAAATGGTCTGTAGTCAGACAGTACATAGATTTCCCAGATCACAGAAGACCTAACTACAGATTTCTGATACACATGTTTTGGGCTAAATTAATAATTTTGATTGATAATAAAATAATTGATTCTCTGCCATCTTGCTAGGGGAAGGGAAAGCAATGCCAATTCACACGTACAGTACAGGTCTTCAGTCTGAATGGGTCATTATTACTTAAAAGATGTATATTCCCATAGATGAATTGGGACTTATCTGATAGTAAATTTTCATATGCTATTTACAACTTACTGCTAATAGTTTATAGCCATCAAGGTAAAATCAAAATACATAAATGACTAGTACTGTACTAAACTTGTGTTTTATCATTATGAGAACAATGAAGAGTCTGGGATTACTCATTCAAATACTCCCCAGCACATTCAACCTGAGAGGAAGGCAGTTTGACCAGTTTGGAAGATGGTTAGAAGGCAGTTGTGTCAACAAAGACAAGGTGGGATGGCTATGTCTTGGAAGGTTAGATGTCCTATTTCTTAAAGGATTTGGATTTAATTCAGTGGGCAATGGAATAGAGACTTTTCAGTTGAGGATTGATAGGGTTCATTTTTGAATCTCATGATATATTTATACATGAGGAATATTTTGGGAAATGAGCTTCTTAATATGTGCGTAATATCTAATTATCTTTGTTGAAAAGATAATTTAAATAATATTTAAATATTTAACTACTGTTAAATATATCTTTTATTTATAAGTGAAACTCAGTATCTGTCTCCAGAAACCTAGATCCATATTCTTAGATGTTTATACTTAGATGTTTTATTTCCCTCAAATATATGAAACTAAGTTTATAATTTTTCCTACAAACATGTACTCCTTTTCAGCCTCTATTTCTCTTTATATGGTGTCTCCTTCCTATACCAAGAAGACTGATGATAAAATAAAAATAAGCTTTTTATCATCACTATTTCCTACCCTATTCATTCAGATAGTAATCTTTAAAAAATTATTTTCCCTAAATAGTCAAATATTTGAGTATTGTCTGTCCCCATTCTAGCACTTTACTATAGATTTTACCACATTACATGCAGAGAACTTCCACAGCCTTTCCTGAAATAGCCTTTAACTGCTCTGCCCAGCGAATCTTTATGCCCATGGTTATAAGAGAATAGTGTCATGGAAGGAACACAGATCTGAAAAGGCAAGTAAAATCCTAATCTGTTTACTAGGTATGTGAGCTTGGCACATTTCTTAACGTGTCTGATTCTTAGCTGCTTTGTGTGTTAAGACATAATGCTTCATTCATAGGATTATTATGAGAATTAAAGAAGAGAACGTGTAAGAGCATCCCTTGCGTCTGACAGACCCTCAAGAACGGTAGCTGCACGTAATTTCATCCTTTCCCTCCAGGTTCCAGATGACTCCCTTTGTCTATAATATTAAATATAAATTCTCCTCCAGTTTTCACTGGTAATTCTCCTCCTTGTGTACATTAGCGTATTATACTTTTTGTCCCCTTGTGGTTAACAAGGCTATCTCACTTTTGAGACATGGCATTTTGGATAAGACCCCCCCCAGTAGTCCCTTCATCTGGCATGTGAGTGGCTAAAGAGCCCGCTTACTGGAATGGTGGAGCCACAAGATCAAAGCAGACCAGGTGGCTGAGTCAGAGGAGAGTTGCCCTGGAGTGTCTCCTGAACCTACAGCACATTTGATGTGAGCAGGATATAAACTTGTCATGTTAAACCACTGGTTAACATGGTTCAGGAGTCATTGTTACCACAGTATAGCTTTATCTAGCTTAGTAAAACCCTGAAATCTTTCTGTTTTCTGGCCTCACTGTAGCTATCTAATCTTATTTATTAATTCCTCTTGGACTTTGTGCAGTTTGTCTCTATTTTCAAGTTATCTCGTTGGTTTATACCTTTGTATGTTTGCACGTTTTTCTCTTTTCTCCCTCATGCTGCTGCTGCTAAGTCACTTCAGTCGTGTCTGACTCTGTGTGACCCCATAGACAGCCCGCCAGGCTCCCCTGTCCCTGGGATTCTCCAGGCAAGAACACTGGAATGAGTTGCCATTTCCTTTTCCAATGCATGAAAGTGAAGAGTGAACGTGAAGTCGCTCAGTCGTGTCTGACTCTTAGCGACCCCATGGACTGCAGCCTACCAGGCTCCTCCATCCATGGGATTTTCGGGGCAAGAGTACTGGAGTCAGGTGCCATTGCCTTCTCCCTTCTGAGCATTAAGAGCCATTATCTGTTCGAATCAATTAGGTATTGACTTGTGACCTCATGTCAATGGTTATCTTGAAGAAGTAGGTACCTATTTTTCAGTGGTTCACACAGTGTTTTATTATAGATCGTCTCTCCATGCAGCCCATAAACTGCATTGCAGGTTTTACACAGACACAGTATTGAGTTTTTTTGTTCACAATGGAAAGAGATCTTTGTGTGTTGTGCTCAGTGGCTTTAGCTGTGTCTGACTCTTTGCGACTCTCTGGACTGTACCCTGCCAGGCTCCTCTGCCTATCAGGATTCTCCAGGCAACAGAACCGGAGTGGGTTGCCATGCCCTCCTCCGAGGGATCTTCCTGACCCAGGGATTGAACCTGTGTCTTTTATGTCTCCTGCATTAGCAAATGGGTTCTTCACCTCTAGCACCACCTGGGAAGCCCAAGAGATCTATCTATGGTATTTCATATGTATTTATAGATTACAAATCTAGAGAATACATTATTCAAATATTACTTCTGAAAAGTTCAAATGGTATTTTATTATAGATGGCAATATTGTGTACTGGAAAGAATATTATAATGGAAGTTTGAGTTCTAGTTCTTCCTTTGCTAGGTTTTGTCTTAACTAAGCCATTTAAGTTTTCTAAGTATTGAGCTCTTCGTGTGGTATTTGGGGTAAATTCTATTTTCTGGTTCTCATAGTCTGAGTCTTTAACTACTATTGTATGAAAGGAGCCTGGGACCAGTGTGCAGAGTCTCTTAAGCAAATAATATCAGACAGTCCATAGGTAGTAAGGGAGAATTTGGGAGAAAAAATAGACCTTTTATTCCTTGAACAGTTTAAAGATTGTTTTTTAAACTGAAGGAAAGCTCAGTAAGTTTAAAATAAAAAGAAAAATAAAACTATAAAAATAGAGGAAACAATTGTGATATCCAACAGCAAACCAATTTTTTTTTTTTTTAAAGAATGAGGAGATGAGTCACCAACTGACTTTGTGACCAAAAATCATAGAGGAAATTCAGAAACAGAAGCTGAATTGAGAGAACTGAAACAACCATCAAAGAAATAAAGAAATGCATGTATGTTTTGCATAGACAAGGATGTTTTTATTCAGTTGTCTCAGTTTTTGCCATTTTATTTTGAAAATCTGTTTGGGCAAAAATAATGTATTCAGATTTAGGTGTAATTATTATAGATGATTGGTAAGTAATTTGAGCAGTTATGAAATCGTAATCTCTCAACAGATAAAAACTTTGAAGGTTGTTTATTCCTATGTTTGCTTAGTTGCTAAGTCATGTCCTACTCTTCTGCAACCCCATGGACTGTAGCCCGCCAGGCTCCTCTCTCCATAGGATTTCCCAGGCAAGAAGACTGTAGTGGGTTTGCCATTTCCTTTTCCTTATTATTCCTGATACCCAACCATTAAATATGCCTGAATCAGTTTATAAAATATCTGCTGAGTAGTCATCTAAGCATATTCTTGACTCTCTCTAGGAGCTACTAATATGTATTAAGATTGATATCTTAGAACCGTCTGCTGTTGCAATATTAGTTTCAAAGACTGTCGTATTTCCACACATGGGGCTACTTTATATTGAAAGATTGTTTTACAATACCTCATGAATGATAGAATTTTTGTTTCTTTTACATCATAATATATACATCTGATTCTCCTCCATTTGATTTACTGTTATGACACTTCTAAGAAATAATACTTTCTGAGGGTGAGATTACAAGCTTATATTTCAAATAGTAGCTTATATTTCAACTAGTAGATTTTTTTTTAATTTTTATTTTTACTTTACAATACTGTATTGGTTTTGCCATACAGTGACATGAATCCACCAGGGGTGTACATGAGTTCCCAATCCTGAACCCCCTCCCCCACCCTTCCCATATCATCTCTCTGGGTCATCCCCGTGCACCAGCCCCAAGCATCCTGTATCCTGTATGGAACATAGACTGGCGATTCGTTTCTTATATGATAGTATACATGTTTGCCATTCTCCCAAATCATCCCACCCTCTCCCTCTCCCTCAGAGTCCAAAAGTCCATTCTATACATCTGTGTCTAGTAGATTTTATGTGGCAAAGCTCTGTCTATATAAGGGCTGAAAGAAACAGGTCCTCTCCATCTGATTGTCATTGGACAATCCTATTTCACCTTAAATGATTGAATACAGTTCGACCGGGTCGTGTAAACTTATTGACAGTTGCCTCCTCACACATGAGGACCCTTTTATATTTAAGGCTAAAATGAAGTTTTCTGGAAACAAAAAAAAGTAAAGCATTATAGATCAAAAGTAAACTGCTGTCTAATACCACACGGAACACAGAGCTGCTTTAAATTACTTCCTCTTCTGTTTTTTCTTCGTTAGAGAGTGCCTCTGTAAAGTTGGAATTTGCTATCCCAGAAAACATGTTATAACCTCAGGTGTTTTGACACAGGAAAAAGAGCAATATTTGCTCACATAAAACCAACTGCCATTCCGTTTATAGATGAGTACTTGAATGCATACACGTTACATGGTTTCTTATCTAGAATGACTAAAAGCAAGACAGAATTAGACAGTTTTACTAGATTTGTAGAAATGTGTAGCAGAAAAGTAAGTGTGAATGCTTTATGTGCTTTCAAATTCTACTGCATCTGACACCCTAGTTCTGGCTCTACCAGTGGGGTCTGTGTCTTAAGGCATGAAGGTCATCCCTGCATTCGCTGCACTAAGTGTGTTTCCCTTAGCTGGGCAAGGAAAGGGCAACCCACTCCAGTATTATTGCCTGAAAAAACCCCATGGACAGAGGAGCCTGGAATGCTACAGTCCATGTGGCTGCAAAGATTCGGACACAACTGAGCAGCTAAGCATGCATGCGTGCAATGATGCCGCATCGTCAGCTTTTCTCGGAGCTCACAGCCAAAAGACAAGCGGCTTCTTGGTTAAGCTTCTGACAATTTGTGCATTCCTTGCTTCAGGGCCTTTCCTTGGTGAGAAATACGATTTTACGTGTTTGTATTTTTAAATCTTTATTTGGATGTATCAGGTTTAGTTGTGACATGCGGGATCTTATTTGCAGCATTGTGGTGTGTGGGCTTCTCTCTGGCTGTGGCACTTGGGCTTAGCCATGGTGCACGGATTTAGATGCCCTGTGGCATGTGGAATCTTGGCTCTCTGACCAGGGATGGAACCCACGTCCCCTGCATTAGAAGGCAGATTCTTAGCCACTGGACCACTGTGCTGTGTTTAGTTGCTCAGCTGTGTCAGACTCTGCAACCCCATGGACTGTAGCCTATTAGGCTCCTCCATCCATGGGATTCTCCAGGCAAGAATACTGGAGTGGGGTGCCATGCCCTCCTCCAGGGGATCTTCCCAAACCAGGGATCAAACCCAGGTCTCCTGCATTGCAGGAGGATTCTTTACTGTCTGAGCTACCAGGGAAGGCCCAAAATACTGGAGTGGGTAGCCTATCCCTTCTCCAGTGGATCTTCTCAATCCAGGAATCCAACCTGGGTCTCCTGAATTGCAGGTGGATTCTTTACCGGCTGAGCTACCTGGGAAGCCCCCCTAGACCACCAGTGGTTAAGAATATTTGTATTTTTGACTTTGTATTTTTTGTCTTTTGGCTGTGACTTCACTTTTGTTTAATAGAGCTGTGTATTCTATAGCGTACTCTTTTCTCTATCTTTCATTTATTAATGTTATATTGAACATACATGTAAGTGGAATTAGTGCTTGTTATTATGTCCACAAAAGAGGACTGCTCTTTTTGAAGAGGCTGTTGACAGCTTCCCAGAAAGATCGCTTTTTTTAAAGGTAAAATGAAAACTTTTGTTTATTTATTTATTTAAATTTTATTTTTTTTACTTTACAATACTGTATTGGTTTTGCCATACATTGACATGAATCCACCAAAGGTGTACATGAGTTCCCAACCCTGAACCCCCCTCCCCCACCCTTCCCATATCTCTCTGGGTCATCCCAGTGCACCAGCCCCAAGCATCCTGTATCCTATATATAGCAGATGGAACATAGATATGGAGTTTTGAGCCCTATTCTAATCTTTAGGAAGAATGACATATTTCTAGGTATAAGGTGGGGAAGTAGATGCTAAAGCAAGTCATTTTTCATTAATAACTTTTACAGATAATTCTGAATCTCTTGTAGTTGGTTCAATGTACAGAGTTTATGATGCTTGACATGTGTTAGGCTCTCTGTTCATGAAATGTCCTCCTACTGTGACATTTAATTACTTCCCTAGTTTAAGGGTCATTCTACTCCTTTGTAAACAAGGTTCTCATGAAAGAAAACCTCCCTGATTCTTCCATCTCTTGTTCTTCCATGAGTATACTGTATAAAAGTTCTGATTCATATTATACTCACAGCAGGAAAATTTATTAACAATGACTGGTTCATATTTTTGTCTTATCATTGTTAAATCTTTTTTTAATTTTTTTAATTTTTATTTTTTTGTTTTGCTTTACAATATTGTATTCATTTTGCTATACATTGACATAATTCAGCCACGAGTGTACATGAACTCCCAATCTTGACCCCCACCTCCTCCTTCCCGCCCCACACCATCTCTCTGGATTCTCCCCGTGCATCAGTCCCAAGCACCCTGCATCCTGCATAGAACCTAAACTGGCAATTCGTTTCACTTATGATATCATACATGTTACACTGCCATTCTCCCAAATCATCCCACTCTCTCCCTCTCCCACAGAGTCCAAAAGGCTGTTCTATACATCTGTGTCTCTTTTGCTGTCTCGCATACAGGTTTATCATTACCATCTTTCTATATTCCATATATATGTGTAAGTATACTGAATTGGTGTTTTTCTTTCTGGATTACTTCACTCTGTATAATCAGCTCCAGCTTCATCCACCTCATTAGAACAGGTTCAAATGTATTCTTTTTAATGGCTGAATAATACTCCATTATGTATATGTACCAGAGCTTTCTTATCCATTCATCTGCTGAAGGACATCTAGATTGCTTCCATGTCCTGGCTATTATAAACAGTGCTGCGATGAACATTGGGGTACACGTGTCTCTTTCAATTCTGGTTTCCTCGGTGTGTATGCCCAGCAGTGGGATTGCTGGATCATAAGGCAGTTCTATTTGCAATTTTTTAAGGAATCTCCACACTGTTNATGTCCTGGCTATTATAAACAGTGCCGCGATGAACATTGGGGTACACGTGTCTCTTTCAATTCTGGTTTCCTCGGTGTGTATGCCCAGCAGTGGGATTGCTGGATCATAAGGCAGTTCTATTTGAAGTTTTTTAAGGAATCTCTACACTGTTCTCCATAGTGGCTGTACTAGTTTGCATTCCCACCAACAGTGTAAGAGGGTTCCCTTTTCTCCACACCCTCTCCAGCGTTTAATGCTTGTGGCCTTTTGGATCACAGCCATTGACTGGCGTGAAATGGTACCTCATTGTGGTCTTGATTTGCATTTCTTTGATAATGAGTGATGTTGAGCATCTTTTCATGTGTTTGTTTAAAATTCTTAATTGGTCTGATAGGTAACAATTTGTTCAGAATTGTAACAAGGTATTAGATTGTATATGTTTACACATAAAGCTATATCATGCATATACTTACATATTATATATCTATATACTATATGTCTATGTGCATACTTAAGTATAATATATACATAAATTACATGCATTTATTTATTTAAAATTCATTAATTAATTTTAATTGGAAGGTAGTTACTTTACAATACTGTAATGGTTTTGCCAAACATCAGTGTGAATCGGCCATGGGTATAACAAGTGTCCCTACCATCGTGAACACCCCTCCCACCGCCCTCCCCACCCTAACCCTCTGGATTGTCCCAGAGCGCTGACTTTGGATGCCCTGCTTCACGCACTGGACTCCCACTGGTCTTCTGTTTTACATGTGGTAATATACATGTTTCAACGAGATTGCTTTTTATTTGACTGTGAGCTGGAGACCTCTATTCTAGCAGGACCATGTCCAAAAGCACATCTATGAAACCATGACGATCACATTCTCATTGCTCCAATAGCTTTTCAAATCTTGACCGTCTGCATACCTTTATCTTTCTGCCTCTGTCCTCTTTATTTCCTCATTGTATAGATCGTTGAATAGACACAGCATGTTTCACGCAGGAAATCCTCAGGACACACAGTGTGCAGCTGTAGAAACATGTTGCTACCAGATTTGTCTGCAGGGCCTAACACCTAGATCATAATACAGATAACTTAAAACATAAATGCTACTGATGTTGTGTTATAAAATTTGGCCAATTTAGTGTGTTGGAAACATTTTTTTTTAATCTCTGGTGATTAACTATTTTGTTTGCTAAATTTATGTTGTCTTTATGGCTTTCTAGCAAAGATAAATCAATTGTTTAATTTCAGCTTTGACTTCTAGTGAATGAATAGAATAAATTGCAAAATTATATAAGCATAAGGTGATAGGTACCACAGAAAAAGGCAAAATAACACCTAGATCATAATACAGATAACTTAAAACATAAATGCTACTGATGTTGTGTTATAAAATTTGGCCAATTTAGTGTGTTGGAAACATTTTTTTTAATCTCTGGTGATTAACTATTTTGTTTGCTAAATTTATGTTGTCTTTATGGCTTTCTAGCAAAGATAAATCAATTGTTTAATTTCAGCTTTGACTTCTAGTGAATGAATAGAATAAATTGCAAAATTATATAAGCATAAGGTGATAGGTACCACAGAAAAAGGCAAAAAGACAAGGGAAGTGTCATTAAGGGACAATGTGGAAGAGAGTTAAAGTACCTGGAAACAGCATCATCAGGGAAGGCTTGATTGCAATTTGGCAAGTAAATGCATCAGAAGTAATTATTTATAATGTTAAGGTATTCCAAATAAACTATTAGGGTACGTGTTCCTATGCAATATCTATTTCTCATAGACTCTGATCAGGTACATATACATGCCACACTTTTCTGGGAGAGTGCTAAGTATTTACTTAGATGATTTTGACATAACTCTCAATTCTCTATGGAAGTTTAAGTGTCCCATTCATAGTCATTCATCAGTTTTATTATAGCTCATATGGACATTGAATCAGAAATATTAAATTTGATCTAAGTGTCTTAATTTCACTTTTATCATTTTTCTGGCAACCACTTTTCTTCTTTGGCAAATGTCAAGGTTAAATGCATAAACGTCAAATAGCAAATGAATGTTAAAAAGCATATAATCGTTACTAGATACTGAACTTTCACAGTTAGGCTGTATTAATTTAATGGAATCATTTCTTTCATATAAAGGTTCCGTTCCATTCAGTCACTCAGTCGTGTCCGATTCTTTGCAACCCCATGAATCGCAGCACGCCAGGCCTCCCTCTCCATCACCAGCTCCTGGAGTTCACTCAGACTCACGTCCATTGAGTCCGTGATGCCATCCAGCCATCTCATCCTCGGTTTCCAACATATTCTGTATTTTCTAATTCTAGTTTGCTGAATGTTAATAGCACTTCATTAGAAATGTCTTAACTTTAATTACTTTCTCTACATCTATCAAAATGAGCATATATTTTTAACCTGTAGATAACATAAGATATTTTATGAATTGGTTTTTAAAGTTTGAAATGTATTTTTATCTTCGGATAAACCGAAGTTGGTCATAATTTATTGTTCTCTATTATATATCGCCATATTTAATTCACTATATTTACTAGTATTTTGCTTTATTTCTATATATATAGTCATATATTTAGGAGAAGGCAATGGCACCCCACTCCAGTAATCTTGCCTGGAAACTCCCATGGACGGAGGAGCCTGCTGGGCTGCAGTCCATGGGGTCGCTAAGGGTCGGGCACGACTGAGCGACTTTCACTTTCACTTTTCACTCTCATGCATTGGAGAAGGAAATGGCAACCCACTCCAGTGTTCTTGCCTGGAGAATCCCAGGGTCGGGGGAGCCTGATGGGCTGCCGTCTATGGGTCACACAGAGTCGGACACGACTGAAGTGACTTAGCATAGCATAGTCATATATTTATGAATATTTCGGTCTGTAAGTTCTTTTCTTGTAGAATGCTTGTCTAATTTAGATATTGAAATTTTACTTACTTTATATAATGAATTAAGATGATTACTTCTCTCTTGGTATAGCTGCTTCTCCTTTATTTCTAATAATGTGTAGAATTAAAGAATTATAATGAGCAACACATATCTGTCTGTTGAGATATTAGGACATTTGGGAAAAAACATGCAGGCAAGGAGATTTTATCAAATTAATGTCTCTGTAATCATTCATAAAATTGGAATTGAGCTCAGGAATCTCATACATGTTTTACATCACTTCAGTTCAGTTCAGTTCAGTTCAGTCGCTCAGTCGTGTCCAACTCTTTGTGACCCCATGAATCGCAGCACACCAGGCCTCCCTGTCCATCACCAGCTCCCGGAGTTCTCTCAAACTCATGTCCATCGAGTTGGTGATACCATTCAACCATCTCATCTTCTGTCGTCCCCTTCTCCTCCTGTCCCCAATTCCTCCCAGCATCAGAGTCTTTTCCAATGAGTCAACTCTTCGCATGAGATGCCCAAAGTACTGGAGTTTCAGCTTTAACATCATTCCTCCCAAAGAAATTCCAGGGCTGATCTCCTTCAGAATGGACTGGTTGGATCTCCTTGCAGTCCAAGGGACTCTCCAGAGTCTTTTCCAACACCACAGTTCAAAAGCATAAATTCTTCAGTGCTCAGCTTTTTTCATAGTCGAACTCTCACATCCATACATGACCACTGGAAAAACCGTAGCTTTGACTAGATGGACCTTTGTTGGCAAAGTAATGTCTCTGCTTTTGAATATGCTATCTAGGTTGGTCATAACTTTTCTTCCAAGGAGTAAGCATTTTTTAATTTCATGGCTGTGGTCACCATCTGCAGTGATTCTAGAGCCCCAAAAAATAAAGTCTGACAGTGTTTCCACTGTTTCCCCATCTACATCACTTAAGAGATCAATATTATAATGCAGCCATTCATAGCAACCATATCCAAACATCTTGGAGATAAATTTTAAGTTCTAAAATGTAGACAGTATTTTCTTCCATTAAAAAACATAAAAATGATTATTTATTATTATCTCTTTTGTTGTGTTTGAAGTACTTTTCTTTTCTTTTACAAATAATATGAATATATCCTAGTACGTTGCCAAAAAGTAAAAGCTTAATCTGAAAGAAAAACTATAATAGTTAAGACATTCAATGTCAATTATTATAATTGATTGATTTCTAAAATGTGACAAAGGGCAAGACTGAATTAAGGGAGATAGATATCAACTGCCAATTTATTTCTTGCACTCAATTATCTGCAGTAGACTTAGCAATTCTATGTTTATTATGAGTTTATAAGCCTCCTTTGAATTAACTTGGAAAAGGGCATGGGATTAGTGTTCAGATGAAATGTAAAGGAGTGTGTTATGGTGTAGTACTCAAATATATTTATACAGTTGAAATCATACTCTTCAAACAATTGAAATATATGTGTTTTTATTATAGACAAGTCTTTTGTGACTATTTCAATAAATAATCTGGCAGTTAGAACAACTACATGATGATAAGAACCTGTTTGAAATGAATTGCCCCCTATTAAATGATTGCTTAAGTTAATTTATTAAATTGATCATTATTTTGATTCCACATAGGCAAAGATGACATTCAGTTAATCAAAGTAGGCATTTGAGATATCTGCTTCCCCTTTAAACTCTCATTTTCAACTTCATTTCATTTGAAACAAAGATAATTAGTATAATTTGGAAACCAACTTGTGTGTGTAATATATATACATTTGAACACAATGATACATTAAAAGTTAATTTGCATGTATCATAATTCAAGATAAGTTGGTTTTCATTCTTTCTAAAAAAATATTGTACCTCATTCCCTGGGAATATTTTGTATAGTTTTAGTCAGTGGCATTTGTGCAATGAAAAATTTCCAGTCAAGATAATAAAAATGATGAGGATGAAAAGAGTGATATTTTATGATACAGTTTCTCATTAAGAAATCTTTTTGAAAAGACAAGGATATAGATAATTTTGTGCCATGAAAGAGAAAACAACAGAATTAAGAGGCATGTCTTTATATTGTGGATCCAGAAATTATTTCTAAGAGCATCAATTGCTATACAGTAATTTCCAGTGGATGTACAGGAATGAAATAAGGCAGGCATAAGAAAAAGATCAATAAATTTGTATATATTGATAAATACAATCTGGCCACTTAGGTTGGCCAGGTAGAGGATTGCCTGCCGTTAGTTTGTTTTTGAAGTGATGTAAACCAGTTGAACAAAACAATCAGAGGTTAGAAACATTAGAAATAGTAGCAGGCTAGAAATGTCATAGGTGCTAGAATGAATTAGTGAAGTGAAATAAGTGAAGTGATAGTCAGTCAGTTGTATCCAAGTCTTTGTGACCCCATGGACTAGAGTCCACCAGGGCCCTCTGTCCATGGAATTCTCCAAGCAAGAATACTGGAGTGGGTAGCCATTCCATTCTCCAGGGGATCATCCTGACTCAGGAATTGAACCCAGGTGTCCTGCATTGTAGGAAGATTCTTTACCATCTGTGCCACCAGGGAAGCAATTTTACCATTGCTTGTGAAATTGACCTAAAAATGTTTAAAAAGAATTATGGAAATGAATCAGGTAGATCATAACCAGAGTACCAATGCCGGAGCTAAGTGAGTAACTGACTGTATGGTTTACACATTTATATATGTGAATTTAAATTACCTTAGAGATTGTTGTTGGTTTGTCTCTAAGTCACCTCCAAACTTTCATGACCCCATGGGCTGTAGACCCCTAGGCTCCTCTGTCCATGAGATTTCCCAGGCAAGAATATTAGAGTGAATTGCCATTTCCTTCTCCAGAGAAAATTTGTGACCCATGGATCAAATTTGCATGTCCTGCATTGCAAGCAGTTATTTACTACTGAGTCACCAAAGAAGCGCACCTTAGGGGTTAGGGGGAAAGAAATGAAGATAGAGATCTAAGCATTTGGTAGGTGGAAAACTGATGCCACAGTTGGTGGGTAACCTATTTTGTAGGGATCGGTAACTATCCTACATTTAGGAAGTAATCTTGAGGAGAAAATTTTGAAAAGGAAATTATAAAGAGTCTGGTTGGCTATCTCTGTGAATTTTAGAATGATATCTATTTAAATGAATGACCACCACAAAAATGGTAGTCTTTGTTTGAATATATTATTCACATTTGTGACCCATGGATCAAATTTGCATGTCCTGCATTGCAAGCAGTTATTTACTACTGAGTCACCAAAGAAGCCCACCTTAGGGGTTAGGGGGAAAGAAATGAAGATAGAGATCTAAGCATTTGGTAGGTGGAAAACTGATGCCACAGTTGGTGGGTAACCTATTTTGTAGGGATCGGTAACTATCCTACATTTAGGAAGTAATCTTGAGGAGAAAATTTTGAAAAGGAAATTATAAAGAGTCTGGTTGGCTATCTCTGTGAATTTTAGAATGATATCTATTTAAATGAATGACCACCACAAAAATGGTAGTCTTTGTTTGAATATATTATTCACCACAAACAAGAAACGATTTCTTCTGTTGAAGAGATGAGTTATAAATAACTGCACATTCTTAAGAAAAATAATTAATTGCAATTTGGGACTGTTAGACCTGGGATCATGGTAGTGGTATTAACCAGTGAAGAAGGTACATCCTTCATCATTAAAAAGAAGTACCAGGCTGTAAGAATATAAAATAGGTCAGGTAGCACATTACTTGTGTTTTGTTTGTTGTCATAACAGGAAAGTTTCACAATGAAATTGAATTGATTTCAATATTGCCTGTGATTTCAGTAAGTATGTGTACTACCTAACCACACAATATTACCTGCAGATTGCCCTTTTCTGGCATGAAACATCAGCTGTATCAATTTAAATCATAATGTGGAAACTTAATTTGGTTTCAAAATTAGTTCTATTCAAAAGTGTTCAGAACATGCTCTTCTATTGCAAGACAAACTGCAATTAAAATTCTACATTGAAGCTCAGAGTGTCACCGAGGCCAAATCACTTTCTACCCTTTTTACACAAGCTGTGTGATAGGATTGTGTTCTTTACTCTGATCCGTAAGCCTTGCTTTTATTCCCACCGTGATGGCTGTACTCCAATTACTGGGAAGTAAATGGTTCTGCGCTATAATTGCATAACTTTGTGAAACTGGGACACCTGTAATCCTTCAACTAAGGAAGAAATATGGAACTGATATTTTGAAAAAAAAATAGGTCTTGGGATGGTAGTAAAGAATAAAGAATTACTTACAAAATGCAGCATCCTAATGGGAAAACTGATGGCTATTAGGACAGCAGTTAGTGCTTCCCACTGTTTATCTCCCAATACTACTGTATAGGGGATTTCCAAATGGCACAGTGATAAAACCAAGAGACACAGATTTGTTCCTGGAGTTGGGAATCTCCCCTGGAAGAGGAAATGGAAACTCACTCCAGTTTTCTTGCATGGAAAATTCCATGGACAGAGGAGCTTAGCAAGCTACAGTCCACGGGATCACAAAGTCTCTGACACAACAGGGAACAGCATAACACTCTTGTATAGAGTTGATTCTCACAAAGGAAGCAGCTTTCTGAAATATCTTAGAGAATCAGATATATTCAATCAAAAAACAGTTTGGTATTGGAGAAACAAGTGGATGAAATTAAGACACAGTGAAACAGACCAAATGCTAAAGAGTAGACATGTGGAGATTATCTTGTGTGAGGTTCAATCTGCATGAGAAAAGAGGAATAAATATTTGGGAATATTTTAATGAGATAAAAAACTTTTTATAAATCTATTCAATTTTGTAATTACAAAGCCAGTGAAGCAGGAATAACTTGTTTTTCTTATTATAAAATCAGAGGGAATTGAATTTTATTTGCTTTAAATTCCAGAGAGATTAAGTGGTTCTCCAGTTCAAATACCATAGTTGATTATACCACCAAGCCTTCACTTAAAAATCATTAGAGGTAGGACTGGATCTGAAGGAAATAAAATTATTTCCCTTAATGATTCAAGAATATAAGAAATATTTTAAAGTTGGTTTAACTCTTCCTATTCCAAGATGTCAAAGATAATAAAATTTTCTACAACCTTGGAGAAGGATTAAGGGCTTCCCAGGTGGCATTATTGGTAAAGAACCTGCCTGCCAATGTAGAGATGTGGGTTCAATGCCTGGATTAGGAAGATCCCATGGAGGAGGGCATGGCCATCCACTCCAGTATTCTTGCCCTGAGAATCCTGTGGACAGAGGAGCCTGGTGGGCTACAGTCCATAGGGTTGCAAAGAGTTGGACACCCTTAGCATTGATGCACACAGGAGAAGGATTACAGGAAGAAGGGAGACAGCAGTTTTGATTTCATAGAGCATCTTATTTTTCCCACATAGACAAATTAAAAAATAGAAAACAAATGTATGTTTTAAAAGTCCTCTTAAAATTTGTCTCAACTTCATAGATAATTATTCCAATACCCTTATATTAACTTTATATAAATATAGCAAATTCACTGACAGATGAATATGTATTGAGAAACTTTATAAAATAAAATAGAAAGCATATTTTGATATATTGTCAAGAATAAATGGATAATTATTTTATAAATGTATTTTTGTTGATTCAAAAATATTTAATCATACTATAAAATATCAGATTTCTTTTAAACAATAGCCTACATCTGCCAGCTTGGAAAATAGACACAATTTAATGTAAAATAAAACTAGTTTGAGAATATGAAGAAAAACTCCCAGGGATTTAGAAGTACAGAAAAAGGAGAGTTGAATTGTTTAAAAAAGTAATAATCCAGTGAACCAGGTAACATGCCAATAATTAGATTAAAACATTACATTGTGAACTTGACTTATGCAAACAAAATTAATGCCTCAAAACTGCCTAGCCCACTCTCAGACTGGACACTGGAAATCTAAATCATGCCTTAATGTTTACATTAACATAATTTTGCAATTCCGTTGTCATTACTAGTATATCTTTACTCTTCCAGAACTGTTCTGCTGAGTAACGGTTCCATGGTTCATTAGGAACTTCTTGGAAAAATATCAGCTCCTTATTGGAAAGCTTCAACAAACAATTTACATTCCCAGGTTATTTGAATACTTTTTTTTCAAAATCCTTTCCTAGCTACTTCCACAAAGTCTGGACTAGTCTATGTAATTCTCACTCAGCCTTATCAAGCTCCCACATTTGAAACCATCTTATTCCAAATTTACAATTCTTTTTTTTTTTTTTTTTGAGTATAGTTGCTTTACAACGTTGTGTTAGTCAGACTTATAATCCTTAATAAATTCTGACCTCCTGCCCAACTCTTACTCCTATAGACACCTCCCAAGTTTCAGCCCTGGTGGCTCAGAGGTTAAAGCGTCTGCCTCCAATGTGGGAGACCCAGGTTCGATCCCTGGGTTGGGAAGATCCTCTGGAGAAGGGAATGGCAATCCACTCCAGTATTCTTGCCTGGAGAATCCCATGGACGGAGAAGCCTAGTAGGTTACAGTCCACGGGGTTGCAAAGAGTCGGAAACGACTGAGCAACTTCACCTTCACCTTCATTTTTCCTTAATCAATAACCTGAGCTTCTTCTAATCAACAAATTTTGATAGTTATATTTAAGGAGTCAGATTTCCACACCACTCAGGAAGAAAGAAATACTTCAATTATTTTCTCAATGCATTTCAGTTTGATCAAACAACATTCTTGAAAGTCACAATTACTTTTTATTCTGTATGATATATTAAGAAGGCAATTTTTTGAAACTACCTATTTGACTCATTTAAGATACAATTGAAACAAAAATAAAATGTAATAAATTAACCATTGTAGGGTATATTTATTTTATTCAAATATTCATTTTTATTTTATATTCACACACACACATGACAATGGCTTCCTTCAGAGAGCTGCTATTTTTTAAGACAGATTTATAAATAAGTAGGCTATTAGTAGGTAATATGGTGACAAATGAAGTGGGAAAATATAAAGCAAATGACAGAGATAAAAAAAAATGATTGAGGAGGGTTTGTTTTGCAGAGTGGTCTGGGAAAGCTTCTGTAATAAATTAGTGCAAACAAACTAAATCAAAAGTGTATCTGGCCAATTCAAGGAAGACAGTTCCCCAGCAATGGATTCTGGGACAGAATCAGGAAGTGACATCAGAAAAATGGTGGTGGGTAAGGGTTTGGGTTTTCTTCTACGGTCTTCTTTGTTCTTGAAGTTTTTTTTTTTGTTTTTTTTTTTTCTCTAAGTGATTTGAGTAGTCACTGCAGGGTTTGGAAAAGAACAATGTCATAATTTAAGTGGTTTTTAAAAGTTCACACTGGTCACTGTGTAGAGAGCAAACTAGAGACATAAAAAAGGCCAAAGGCAAGAGAATATAGTCAGAAGGTTATTGCATTAATCCAGGGCAACAGATAATAGTGACTAGGACCAGGTTGTACAAGAAGAAATTGTACAAGACATTTTCTGTTCATACTTTTGTCAACTACAAATTGACACTTGCCTGTCAACTAGAAATTGCCACTTGCCAAGAGCATTTACCAGTGACTGAACAAAACAGCAACAAGGGCATTTGCCCTCCATCTCTGCAGAGATTGAACATTGTGCTGGTGTGTGCCTTGACCTTCAACATCTCCTGAGGGAGTTCAGGGTGGAGTGAGGCCCTCTGCTCCAGGAAATCTGGTGGAACAAATCTTTATAGTTAGCTATTTTCAGGAACTGATTTCATGATCTCAATCCTCGCATCTCTTCATATCTAGAAAGTCACTGTACCCCTTCATGGTGACATCAGCTCAAAAGGACTAGCAGAAAACTTTTTGTAAAGTAATCACTTAATTGCATTGAACTCCCCCTTCACCAAAATCTTATATGTTGACCTTCTCTGACTGCCCCTTTGCAGCAGTCTCTCAGAGCTATCTGAGGAGCTGTCTCCAGGGCTGCAGTACTCATTTTGCACCAAATAAAACTTAACTTGCAACTCTGAAGCTGTGCATCTTTTTTAGTCAACAATTTGAAGGTTGAACTGACAGCACTGCTGATAGTGAGCTGTGGAAACGAGTGATCCAGAAGAAATCCTAAATGTTATTTTAGATTGTAGCTTGAGCTAACATTTATCCAGCTGTAAACACTCTAGGAGGGGCTATTTGGGGATTTGGAGACTATGATTTTGGTTTAGATTTGAGATAAACACAGGTGGAGGCATTAGAGGTGCTTATATACTAAGTTTGAATTTTAATGAAGACATCAATGAGATATCACTGTTAGAGAAAGTGTAGAAAGAAAAGCAGACTTATATTATTCAAACTCTGACATGTGAAGATGAGGTAGAAATTGCTAGCCAGTTAGGGTAGGGCTGAGACCTCGGTTCTTTTTTCAATTTAAGCTCTCTTTCTCCCATATAAATATCTCACTCAATCTAAAGCTATACATGTAGGAAACAATATAGATATATAAAAAACAAACTTTGCAATTAACCTTGTTTTATGCCTTCAAATTTTACAAATCAAACGCTTTGCTTTTAACAATTATTCAGCAGAAAGTAAGTCAGATATAAAGAGGTTTATACTGAATAATTCCACTTACATGAAATTCAAGAATAGCAAATGAAGCTATAGTGATAAAAATCAGAACAGTAATTGTGGAAGGATAAATGAATGGAAGGAGATCTGCGGGCACTTTCAGAAATCTTCAAAATATTTTTTTAATTCTGATTAAAGTGTGTTCAAATGCTGAAAGATGATGCTGTGAAAATGCTGCAGTCAATATGCCAGTAAATTTGGAAAGCTTAGCAGTGGCCACAGGACTGGAAAATGTCACTTTTCATTCTAATCCCAAAGAAAGGCAATGCCAAAGAATGCTCAAACTACTGCACAATTGCNAGTACTTTGGCCACCTCATGCGAAGAGTTGACTCGTTGGAAAAGACTCTGATGCTGGGAGGGATTGGGGGCAGGAGGAGAGGGGATGACAGAGGATGAGATGACTGGATGGCATCACAGACTCAATGGAAGTGAGTCTGAGTGAACTCCAGGAGTTGGTGATGGACAGGGAGGCCTGGCATGGTGGGATTCATGGGGTCACAAAGAGTCGGACACGACTGAGCGACTGAACTGAACTGAACACTTCCAAAGAGAAGGAATAGGTGCCTTACTACAAAGCAGAATTTAGAATGATTTTGAATGTATAAGTAAGCTTTCCCAGTGGCTCAGCTGGTAAAGAATCTGCCTGCAATGCAGAAGACATGTGTTCAATCCCTGGGTTTAGAAGATCCCCTGGAGAATGGAAAGTCTACCCACTCCAGTATTCAGGCCTAGAGAACTACATGGACTGTATAGTACATGGGGTCACAAAATGGCAGACATGCCTGAGAGACTTTCACTTCACTTGGACATATAAACCCTAACACAAGAATTTGAAGAAAATTTAGCAAAAACTGCAATTTCAGAGTAAAAATGATGTCCAAATGAGAATTCTATACTGACTAAACTAATCCTATGAGTTTATTATTTCTACTTTTTCTTTTAATTGATGGAAAATTACAATTTTGTGCTGGTTTCTGCCATGAATTGCAAATTAATCATAATTTTTATATATATACATATATATATATATATATATATATATGTTGGAGAAGGCAATGGCACCCCACTCTAGTACTTTGCCTGCAAAATCCCATGGATGGAGGAGCCTGGTAGGCTGAAGACCACGGGGTCGCTAAGAGTTGGACACAACTGAGCGACTTCCCTTTCACTTTTCACTTTCATGCATTGGAGAAGGAAATGGCAACCCACTCCAGTGTTCTTGCCTGGAGAATCCCAGGGACGGGGGAGCCTGGTGGCTGCCGTCTGTGGGTCACACTGAGTTGGACACGACTGAAGCAACTTATATATATATGTATATATAATAGTTGGTCATAATTAGATACATATATATTAGATATATATATATCCCTTTCCCTCCTGAGCCTCCCCATTCCTCCCTACCCCATCTCTCTATGTCATCACAGAGTGCCAGGCTGGGCTCCTGTGTTATTTAGCAACTTCCCACTACTATCTATTTTCCACATGATAGTGTATGTGTATGTCAAGACTTTCTCAGTGTGTTCCACCCTCACCTTCCCCTGCTGGGTCCTCAAGTCTGGTCTCTACTATGTACATCAGTATCATTTTTCTATATTCCATATATGTGTATTAATATACAATACTTTCTTATCTCTTAGAACACAGTTATTTTCAGACATGCAAATTCTCAAAATATTTGCCTTATATGTTGACAAGAAATTTAAAACAGTCAAAAACGATCAGGACAGAAGACCAACATCAATCAGAATACATGTCTATCATTAACTATCTGTGTCTGTCTACGTGGGGCATAATGTGGATTCTACCCAGTCTTTCGTGAGCTCTTTCTCAGCAATTGTGGGATAATATAGCGGTAAAGAATCCACCTACCAATGCAGGAGACATAAGAGACGAGGTTCGATCCCTAGATCAGGAAGAGGAGGAGGGCATGGCAAACCACTCCAGCATTCTTGCCTGGAGAATTCCATGGACAGAGGAGCCTGGTGGGCTACAGTCATAGAGTCAGAAAGAGTTGGACACAACTGAAGCAACTTAGCAGACATGCTCCAACAAAGCCAAGAAACAGAATAAGAAATTGGAAGACATGCAATACAGGATATAGAAATGAGGCAAAAGCAATTCACAGAAAGATGGTAAAGGGAAGTCCAGGACTTCAGAGATCAGACAGCCTCAAGGAGCAAATTGTCTGGTTGAAAGAGGATATAAGGAAGGCTGGAGAGATGTCTGCAAGTAAAAAATGAACTTGACAGATTTCCTCATGGCTGATACAGTGAGAAAAGATTTCTATTTCTGTCAGAGACTTGAGGAACAAAATAATGATACATACATGGGAAACAGCAAATTAAAAAAAATAAGGCAAGTATTAATTTCAGAGAAAAGACAAGTAACACTAAAAAGGAAATACAGTCACATTTCACTATGTGGGTCACAGTGAATAATATTTTTAAATATTATTAATGTAAACACTGAATATTGACAGCCAATAATTGTGGTCTAACACCCTTGTACCTGTTTGCTTCCTAACCCAATATGTGCATTTAGTCAACAAATCCCACAAATTCTAGCCCGTGAGTACTTTACACCCTTTCTTCTCCATCCCATGGTTTATAGTGTGAAGTCTTACCTGGAGATGGGTGACCTCAGCTAAGAGGTCAACCCAGGGTCTTACCAGGATCAAATCTAGGTGTAGAAACTGAAAAATGGGTGGGCATGGGTGACTGAAAACTCACTAAGCCAAAACAAAATCAAAATCAAACCAAGGAGAGTAATCAAGACAAAGGAAAGAAATTATCCAAAGAATGATGCTACTGAAGACAGTAATGAGAGCACATTGGCCAAAAACAGACTCAGAAGCAAGTTTCTGCCACTCATTTGCTTTGTGACTGCCTTGTTCCTTTTTTTCCCCTATAAAATGGGGATAATGATAGTATTTTCCTCACAGGGCTGTTCTGAGGATTTTATCATTTGTGACCTGTAAAGGGTGTAGAAGTGTCTGACACATAGATATTTGTTATTATCATTAACACAGTTACTCTCTGAAGAGGCAGGAAAAGCATCTTTCAAATGCTTATGACACACGGAGTAGAAAATCCAAAATATGAGTATGCATGGAGATGTGGACAGGGAAGGGTTACCTTATCATTTTGCTCCTGGATTCCTGCTGTAGGCTCTAAGTTGGTGTTCTCGCCCCTGCCATATCTCTTTCTAACCTTTTCCTTCCCACTGGTCAGAATCCAACCTTGCTATAAACTTTCCAGTGGCTTCCCACAGCCTTCAAAATAAAATTCCAGCTACTGGCAAGTTACAGAGGCTCTTCATTTGGAAGTTTCTTCAGGTTCATGCTCTATCTTGCTTCCACATATTATACTCTAGTTCCCAGCTTTTTACTGCTATGTTCCCCCAAACAGCGCAAGCTCTCCCAAGCTGACATCTCTTTGCATAAGATCTCCTTGCTCCTTGACCCAAATCCATCTGGCTAACTTCCCTTCATCCTTCAGAACACCTTCCAAGACAACATTACCGTCTCCCTCTTCTCTTCTCTCACAGGAAAGTTTTGGACACTTCCTTCCAGCACCAAGTTTATTATTTTATAATTCCCATTTCACTGTATTACATTCTTTTGTTTTCTGGTACGTTCATTCTCCTTTGAAATCAGAGTGTAGAGTGTGCGCCGCGAGTGCTGGGGGCTCGAGAACCAAGCGGAGCTGGTTGAGCCTTCAAAGTCCCAAAACGGGCTGCCGTGGGTTCGGGGTTTATTGATTGAATTCCGCCGGCGCGGGAGCCTCTGCAGAGAGAGAGCGCGAGAGATGGACATGGACAAACGGATTCATTTAGAGCTGCGGAACAGGACGCCCTCTGATGTGAAAGAGCTGGTCCTGGACAACTGTCGGTCGAATGAAGGCAAAATCGAAGGCCTCACAGATGAATTTGAAGAACTGGAGTTCTTGAGTACAATCAACGTCGGCCTCACCTCAGTCGCAAACTTACCAAAGTTAAACAAACTGAGAAAAGCCACTCACTCGTGTCCAACTCTTTGCAACTCCATGGACTGTAGCCTACCAGGCTCCTCCCTCCATGGGATTCTCCAGGCAAGAGTACTGGAGTGGGTTGCCATTTCCTTCTCCAGGGGATCTTCCCAACCCAGGGATCGAACCGGGGTCTCCCGCATTCCAGGCGGACGCTTTACCATCTGAGCCACCAGGGAAGCCTAAAGAAACTTCAGAAGCTTGAACTAAGTGATAACAGAATCTCAGGGGGCCTGGAAGTACGGGCAGAAAAGTGTCCGAACCTCATGCATCTAAATTTAAGTGGCAACCAAATTAAAGACCTCAGCACAACAGAGCCACTGGAAAAGTTGGAAAACCTCAAGAGCTTAGCCCTTTTCAATTGTGGGGTGACCAACCTGAACGACTACCGAGAAAGCGTGTTCAAGCTCCGTCCGCAGCTCACGTATCTTGATGGCTACGACCGGGACGACAAGGGGGCCCCCGGCTCAGACCAGGGAAGCCTAAAGAAACTTCAGAAGCTTGAACTAAGTGATAACAGAATCTCAGGGGGCCTGGAAGTACGGGCAGAAAAGTGTCCGAACCTCATGCATCTAAATTTAAGTGGCAACCAAATTAAAGACCTCAGCACAACAGAGCCACTGAAAAAGTTGGAAAACCTCAAGAGCTTAGCCCTTTTCAATTGTGGGGTGACCAACCTGAACGACTACCGAGAAAGCGTGTTCAAGCTCCGTCCGCAGCTCACGTATCTTGATGGCTACGACCGGGACGACAAGGGGGCCCCCGGCTCAGATGCCGAGGGCTCCCTGGAGGGCCTGGACGACGACGACGAGGACGAGGAGGAGGAAGAGTATGATGAAGATGCTCAGGGAGTGGACGAGGAGGAGGAAGGGGAAGAAGAGCACGTGAGTGGAGAGGAAGAGGAAGGTTATAAGGATGGAGAAGTAGACGATGAGGAAGATGAAGAGGAGCTTGGTGAAGCAGAAAGGGGTCGGAAGCGAAACCGAGAACCTGAAGAAGAGGGAGAAGACGATGACTAAGCGGAATAACCTATTTAGAAAAATTCCTATTGTGATTTGACTGTTTTTACCGTACCCCCCCCCCCAAAAAAAAAAAGAAATCAGAGCGTAAATCTTTCACTTTCTACATCCACAAATTTCAGACCAGGGGCCAACATGTAGTGGAAGTTTTAATAAATGTTTGAAGAGTGTATAAAATGAGTTTTGGATCAGCAGTTTTACTTTTAAACATGTTAAGATTTTCAAAGCAAGTCTTTGGTTTAAACAAATCTTCCATGGTTTTATTTGTACAGTTGCTACACTGTTTAATTAATGGTATTGAACTAAACTTCAGTCCACTCCACATCTAAGGATCATGAGTACCAGCTTAAAGATTTTACTTTAGTTATGGGCTTAGGGTTCTTGTAGATTCTGTTTGTCTTACCTTTCTTCTTAGAGTTGGCCTTTTGGAAGCTTGATATATTTATTTTCCCACTATGTTCCACCTATGTATAAAATACTGGATGTTGTAGAGTCGCTAAGGTACTAGACACAAAATTCAGTGAGTCTGGCTTATGAGCTGACTGCCAGTCTTGTTTGGATCTCAGAGGGTTTAAACTGATCTGAAGTGGTGCTTAAAAAAAAAAAGTTGTAGCTATTAAAACCAAAGTAGAGAGTCTGTTTATTGAGCAGGATTCATCTCTTTTCTTTAAATTAAGTCCACTCTCTTATCTGTGTCTTTGGTTTCCAGCATAATGTTTTGATTCCCTGAGAGAAATTTTTGGCCTTTTGAACAGGCTTAGACAATTAACTCTGTCAGAGACTTGTGTAGAATTTAATGAATGCCATGTATTGACTAGAGCCGAAAGGAAGAATGTTACTGTTAAAATCATAATATTGTGTTGAGGATTGTTAGCATCTATTATTACACTGTAAAATTACTTTAAACTGCCTAATAATTTATAAATAGTTTTTAGAATTTAAAGTCAGTGTTTAATTAAAGCTTCTATAACTTTAAGATTATTTTCTTCTAAAAATAAAACAAATGCTACTAAATCCTTCTTTATCCCAACTATCACTTGACTATTTCCTAAATAATATGTTTCCAAAGAAACAGGCTGAGCCACTGTTAATTACTTAAATTAATTATAAGGACAACTATCAACTATTTTTTACTAGAGAAAAACAATATATCTGGAATAGTTTAAAGAAATTCACTTCTCTCTTAAATCCTCTCAGATATACAAAGTAACTCTAAAGATATTTTTGGAAGGCCTCAAGAGTTTACACCAGTGAATTAATTGTTTTAATCCACAGACTATTTGCATATTTGACAAGCTATCATAAATTTTTAAATCAATAGACACTTTAATCAATAATACAATTTAAAACTTGCTCTTTGGAGGTTTTTTTCTTTTAAAAGGGACATTGAAACTTAATTTGAAAAATAAACTATATAAATACTTGAGAGATTCATATTTGTAACTAATTTCAAAATTTAAAGTATGTCAAACCTCATTCATTTTACATGGATGCTTGAAGCAGATGCTTCAAAGCATTTTGAGAATAAGCAAAGACCATATTGTTTGAAGGTGATAATAGCTGATAATAGGCGAACGCATCAATAACAAACCTCACTCTCATACAAGCTATGATTGGGAGATATACACAAAGTTTTATCTATAAGCAGAATCATTTCTATAGAAGAAATGTTTATTGTCCGTCATTAGAGCTATTGTTTAATAAATCATGATATATAGGCATTATTGAACATTACATACAAATTAAAAACTGGTTTTTGAAGACATTTTAATGGTATGGGAAAATATTCTCAATCTGATTAAATGAATATTTAAAGGGTTTAGAAGTTGAACATGGTACATAGCATGATATATAAATCAGGTACTATAATATCAATTTTTAAAACGATGGTAAAAACAGAATGTATAACATGCTACCAATTTTGTGCTAGATCTATTTCTATTATATATGGTTATGTGATCCAAAATTTCCTAACATTTATGTCTTCTGTAATTAGAAAATTTATTGAGAATTTAAAAAATATTTTATATATGCATATATACCAATGCAACGGACATGAACGTGGACAAACTTCAGGAGATGATGAGGGACAGGGAAGGCTGGTGTGCTGCAGGCCATGAGGTCACAGAGCGTCGGATATGACTTGGTGACTGAACAACAACATATACAATCTTCTAGCTGTAAATCATATATTCTTAAACTTAATATTTAGCTTAAATAGACAAATGGCTTCCTAAATGTATTCCTTCATGTTTTCATATCCACGCAAAAAGTGATAAACTTAAGAAATCATATTTGGTGTTGATATTATTAGTCTCAGTTTGAGAAGAGGAGTGGTGGCTGGGCAGGCACAGGAGGGCCTAGAGGAGCGATCCCACGCTGAAGGTCAGAAACGGTGGCTACTAGTTGTCCTGTGGTTGCTCAAGTCCTGAGGTTCCTAGGCAGTCCATCTATTTCTTTCCACCTTTCAGAGACTCCTTAGGCTTTGTTTGTCTTCTTATGTTGAGGGTCTTTTAGTTAACCCCTATTTAAGTGAGAACCAAAAGTTTGGGGTATGATACTTTAACTCAGACAACTCAGACACTCCAGATTCACAGGCATGAGCCAGCCCAACCAGCAACCTTCTTAGGCAAATATATTTTAGAGGAATGAATGACTGAATGCATTAATGAATATCATACACTCTAAAATTTTAGTTATTATCACATAACTAGGAGAGAAGTTTCATCCCACTATCATCCACTTTCATGTATTTCAATATATCCATTCTTTATTTTCAGTCTAACACAAAAAAGACAGTATACTAAAACAGAGAAATTAACACAAAAACAAAATAATCTCGTTAGTTGTGAAGTACATATTTCAATATTTTAAAGATACTAAGTTACTAATCAAATGCTGAACTTGTCTCAAAATTTGATTTTAAAACCTTTAACTTTTAAAAAGTTCATTAATTTTTATTAGAAAGATAATACATGCTTATTATGGAAATCATAAAAGTATAGAAAAGTTTAAAGAAATTAAATGTATCTTTAACTGCTTTTAATATTTTGGAACATTATTTTCTAGTCTTTTTGTGTATGAGTCTACTTATATATATAATTGGATTAACTCAATACATATAGATTTAAATCCTCCTTTTTTTTTTCATCTAACACTGTATCCTGACCATTTCTTATGAGACCAAAATTATTGGGAAAATTTATTTTAAAGACAAAAGAGTTTTCCATTTCAGAAATAAATCTGAATTTATGTAGAGAATCCCCTTTTGTTGAACATTTAGATTGTTTACTTTTTGTTACTATAAATTGTGCTGCAAAGTATAATTTTTAAATAAATATTTTTATCTAATTGTGATTATTTTTTAAGATAGATTTCTTACCTTCAATTTTTATTTTGAGGGGGAATTTAATCCCATAAAGTTAATGCCAGTGTTTTGGTCTGTTCAGTAAAGGTAGCTAACACTCCAGTTTTGAATTTTCCAATATACTATAAAAGCATATAAAAATGTACACAGTTATGCGGAAAGTGAGAGCTTCGTGTTTCTAGTACATATTTACATCTTTGTGATTAGATGCTTTAATAGAGCTCATGATACTTTCATTAGTCTCTGTAATTATGTAGGATTAGTGATGAGTGGTTCTTAACTGGCATATCTTGGAATTTAATCCCATAAAGTTAATGCCAGTGTTTTGGTCTGTTCAGTAAAGGTAGCTAACACTCCAGTTTTGAATTTTCCAATATACTATAAAAGCATATAAAAATGTACACAGTTATGCGGAAAGTGAGAGCTTCGTGTTTCTAGTACATATTTACATCTTTGTGATTAGATGCTTTAATAGAGCTCATGATACTTTCATTAGTCTCTGTAATTATGTAGGATTAGTGATGAGTGGTTCTTAACTGGCATATCTGATTTTCCAACTGCAGTGTGAAGATTGCATTTGAAATAGTAAGCAACATCTTTAAGATATACTTGAACACATTTTTTTTCAGTTTTAGATCTTGATGATATCATAAGAAAAATGTATTAATTTTTCTTGAATAGTGTACAGGAAAAATTGTGTTAAACACAATTTGGGAATAGTCATAGGCAGCATGTAAATTAGTGGAATTTTTTGAAGTCTTTTGCCTATAGGAATCAAACGGTTTTTAAAAATGAAGTGAATCTGTTTATTGTTGTAAAGCATAATAATTAAGCTTCAGCAGAAAGGGGTACAAAGAATATCACAGAAGATGAAAAACACATTATTTGAGTTCAGACGACTTGAGGATAAAAACACTCGTTATAGATAAAATTTTTCATTTCCTAAAATCCTCAATGGTAGAGGAAATATTCACATAAAAGAGTTTAAAGATTAAATTCCATTTCCTTCCTTTAGAAAATAGACACAATATGGTTTTTTGTAGCAACACATCTCTTCTGTAAATGAAATGATAAATAAATGGAGCTGGGCAAAACCTGAGGTGGTTAGGAGTTTGAGCTGAGTATTGCCTTTACACTTTCTGAGTTTCCTTTCTTTACATACACAAACACATTAAACAAATGCTTCCATCTCACCATGAGTTCTCTGGTTCCTTTTTGGTATTTAGTTATTCCCACTATAGTTTCAAAGTCCACTATAATTTCAAAGTCCACTGTGCATATCTCTTATCACAAAATGCATGGCTGTGTATGTGGTAGGGAATAGAGTGTAGGGGTAATTCTTTGTTTCAATGTCTCACCACTTGACTAGGAACTTCTTAAGAGTATCTTTGAATCCCTAAGACCTTGCAAAGTACTTGGCATATAGTAAGCATTCAACAATAATAATAATTATTGACTTTTGAGCAACTTCCCTGGGTCTTTTGAGGGTCTTCCCTGGCGGCTCAGCAGTAAAGAGTTCACCTGCCAGTACAGGAGACTTAGGTTACATCTCTAGATTGGAAAGATACCCTGGAGAAGGAAATGGCAACCCACCCCAGTAATCTTGCCTAGGAAACCCCATGGACAGAAGAGCCTGGTGGGCTACAGTCTCAGCTCAGTTCAGTTCAGTTCAGTTTCCCTAAGACCTTGCAAAGTACTTGGCATATAGTAAGCATTCAACAATAATAATAATTATTGACTTTTGAGCAACTTCCCTGGGTCTTTTGAGGGTCTTCCCTGGCGGCTCAGCAGTAAAGAGTTCACCTGCCAGTACAGGAGACTTAGGTTACATCTCTAGATTGGAAAGATACCCTGGAGAAGGAAATGGCAACCCACCCCAGTAATCTTGCCTAGGAAACCCCATGGACAGAAGAGCCTGGTGGGCTACAGTCTCAGCTCAGTTCAGTTCAGTTCAGTTGCTCAGTCGTGTCTGACTCTTTGTGACTCAATGGACAGCAGCACACCAGGCGTCCCTGTCCATAACCAACTCTCAGAATTTACTCAAATTCATGTCCATTGAGTCGGTGATGCCATCCAACCATCTCATCTTCTGTCATCCCCTTCTCCTCCTGCCTTCAATCTTTCCCAGCATCAGGGTCTTTTCAAATGAGTCAGTTCTTCACATCAGATAGCCAAAGTATTAGAGTTTTAGCTTCAACATCCGTCCTTCCAATGAATATTCAGGACTGATTTCCTTTAGGATGTATTGGTTGGATCTCCTTGTTATCCAAGTGACTCTCAAGAGTCTCCTCCAACACCACATTTCAAAAGCATCAATTCTTCAGTGCTCAGCTTTCTTTACAGCCCAACTCTCACATCCAAACATGACTACTGAAAAAACCATACCTTTGACCAGATGGACCTTTGTTGGCAAAATAATGCCTCTGTTTTTTTAATATGCTATCTAGGTTGGTCATAACTTTTCTTCCATGGAGTAAGCATCTTTTAAGTTCATGGCTGCAGTCACCATCAGCAGTAATTTAGGAGCCTCCCAAAATAAAGTCTGTCACTGTTTCCATTGTTTCCCCATCTATTTCCCATGAAGTGATGGGACCAGACGCCATGATCTTCATTTTCTGAATGTTGAGTTTGAAGCCAACTTTTTCACTCTCCTCTTTCACATTCATCAAGAGGCTCTTTATACAGTGCAAAACAGTCAGACATGACTCAATGACTAAACAACAACATTGAGCAACCATGACTCCCAGGTATTTCGCTACGTAATTCTACATAGATAATAAACAGAGGTTTAGAGAAATGAAATAATTCATCCAGGGTCAGGAACTAGTCTAGCCCCAGGAGCTAAGCTCCTGACAAGCAATAAAGCCTCACTCATTTGTTGAATAAACATAGGAAGCTCTCTACCTCTCTCCCCATTGTGATACTAACTAGCTATGAGTATAGATAGCTGATATTTTTAATTTTTAATTTAGAAATTGGAAAAATCTATCTTTTCACTACCATCAAAACACTATTCAGCACTTATATATACCTTAGAAATGCTTCCTGCCTCCTAGAAAGTTAGAATCCAGGGTAATTGCATCATGGGAAGCATGGGCGCATAAAGAGGATACAGCATAAGAATAAAAGCACTATCCTATACATTAATGAACCATGACATACTACTCAAGGTGCTTTACTTGCAATTACAGCTGGAACATCTGGTATATATTTAGATTAATATATGTATGTATATATTATATAAAATATCAAAATATACATACTTCTGTGTATATATATACACAGACTTCTGCGGTTATATACACTTATGTATATATGGGCTTTCCTGGTTGTTCAGCGGTTAAGAATGTGCCTACAATGCAGGAGACCCAATTTTGATCCCTAGGTCAGGAAGATCCCCTGGAGGAGGGCATGGCAGCCCACCATGGTACTCTTGCCTAGAGAATCCCATGGATGGAAAAGCCTAGAAGCCTGCAGTCCATAGAGTCGCAGAGAGTCAGACAGGACTGAAATGACTAAGCGGCAGCAGCATATATGTATGTAGGTATACACAGGATTCCTCTGCTATCCAAAAGTAGAGCATGTCTATAAAACCTTTTGTAAACGGAAATGGCACACAGCAAAGAAGCCATTACCTTAGGACACATCTTGCTAACAGATGCACAAAATCAATCAGGATAAAGTGCAGATGCTCACAAACACAGATCCAAGATATGGCATCTTGATGGAGAGATGCTGAGTCCGGCAAAGCAGCTTGGCCGGCCCCTCTCGCTGCCCTGGGTGGGAGCCGCTTCTATAAGAGCTAGCTGCAGAACTAGTGCTGAACACTATTTATTTCCATTTTCCTCCCTTTCTTGTAAAAACAAAAACTGTCTTCAAATTTCTTTTGGTTATTGAAAACAGATACTAATGTAGGTTTTTCATAAAAACAAAGTTGCCTAAGCAAACTTTGGAAAAGCAGGGGATACCTGTATGTATGTAGTGTATACGTACATACATACATGCCAAGAGTCATTATTGAGGCGTGGCCCCTAGATAAGTAACCACCTCTCAATTTCTCTGATCTCTCCACTGTAGAATGGGTTGCTGTGGGAATTAAATGAGATTAAAGCATTAAAATTTCTTTGAATACAATCTATACCTACTCAGTCATTTTACAGATTATCACAGTGAGGGAACAGTGCCTCTGCTGTTAAAGTTAACAGTCAGGTGAGCTGAACTTCCAGAGTAAGTTTCCTCAGGACCACCTGAGCCTAATTCTGAACAGCTCAGGACCATTCCAGGAACATGGAAATGAAAAAGTCACTCAGTCGTTTCCAACTCTTTGCAATCTCATGGACTATATAGTCCATGGAATTCTCCAGGCCAGAATACTGGAGTGGGTAGCCTTTCCCTTCACCAGGGGATCTTCCCAACCCAGGAATTGAACCTAGGTTTCCCACATTGCAGGTGGATTCTTTATCAGTTAAGCCACAAGGGAAGCCCAAGAATACTGGAGCGGGTAGCCATCCCTTCTCCAGGGGATCTTCCCAACCCAGGAATCAAACTGGGGTCTCCTGCATCACAGGTGGATTCTTTTTACCAACTGAGCACAGCAGCCCACTCTGGTACTCTTGCCTAGAGAAGGTCTTCTCAGGGAAGACCACAGTGCCTTACATTCAAGTTGTCCTTCCCACCAGAAATCAACTCATCCTTCACCTGAATTCTCATTCCCATTTGGCCACACTATCCCTAATCTGATTCAGTTCCACCTCTTCTCTGAATCCTTTCTCTGGGCTTCTGGACTGTCTTCTATGATCAGATGATTGCAGTCTCATTTCTGACACATTTCCTCACCTTTACACCTATGGGTAATGTATTTGTTCTTGAGAATACTATTCTCCTTTTCAAATGGAAACTGTTGTTTCTTTTTTCCTCTCACATACTGAGGAACCTAGGTTAAAATTTTAAGTCCCCTTTTTGATTAAAACCCCGGAGGCAGGCCATGCCTCACAGGAGATAACTTACTCCTTATCTGGTGACTCAGAGTCTCCTGGTCCTTAACAAAGCCCCATTCTATTAATTCTTAACTGATGACTTATAACCTAGTTTCCTGACCTTGCGAAGAGAGCCCCTCTCAAAGATGTATTTACTGTCGGATTTTTCCGGGTAATTGTTTCTTTAAGAACTGGCCAAGCGCTGCAGGGTGGTCAGTCAACTGTTTCGACTTAATTATCTGCAGACCTATCCCACCAATCAGATGTCCTCACCCCACCTACACCTGCCTATGGCCCCCTACCACATTGTTCCCAATATCCTGACCCCTCCCACACCTGCCTGTGATTTTTCGGTACAAAAGTTCCTCACAATTGATGTTTGGGGTTCATCTCCTTACGTGGAGACTGAACCCCGGCGCGCCGGCCTAATAAATCCTCTTGCCTATTGCATCGAATTCGAGTCACTGTGGTCTTTGGAGCGACAGATTCTGAGAAAAGGCCGTGAGGTCTTACAATACCACCTACTTCAGGACCAGGAGGTGGATCAGATATACTCTTGATCCTTACTGCCACCTCCGATCATTCCTCTGTCATCCCCCTTCAGAGATTGCACAGTAAGCACAGGGCCTAGAGTCTGTGTTGGTTTTAGAGAACTGGGGAATTATTTTTATTTCTTTTAAATTAGAAGGAAAAAGTGAATATATTCTAACATGGATTATATTTACCTTTTATTAACGCAGTTATAAAATGTATTTTTTTAAATATTTTTCATGAAGGAAGGGGCTAAATATGCATATGGCCCAGGAAAGCAAATGCACTGGCTCTGCTAAACACCCTAGCTCTTTTCAAGTTTCTGCCATGAGGGTCTATCACCTCTTCTCCCCTACTTGTCCATTAAAGGGCCAGGGTTCTACTCTTATTTATCAAGGACCTGAGCTCCCATCTTTTACTCTCCTCTCCATCCAAACTCCAGTATCCAAGATTGGTCCAACTGAATGCTGAGGCATTAATGCAAAAGCCACACTAGATTCATCTTGATCAGCCTCCCCACTAGATTAGAGAAGGAAGGTGTGTTTGGGTGGGTGCAGGGGTGAAGAAAGAAAAGATTCAGGGCTAAGGGCTGGAAAACTCTAAGTCTTTCCTATTTGGTTCAACTCATCTCAGACTTTGGGTAAGGACTGAATCTGCTAGTAGAGGGCCTTGGCAGGACTGATAAGCTCTGGGAATGGCAGAGGGAGAGATGGCAACATAGGCTGAGGATAGTGTTGTAGACACGCATTCCGGGAAACAAAGCCACTCAGAAGGACAATGAAGACAGTGGAGTGCAGTTTATTACACCGGAGGGCCCAAGGCAGAGTCTCCTCTTCACCAAAGACCCCGACAAGTTTTTGTGAAAACCTTATATACCCTAAGTATACATGCTCAAACCCACCTCCCCAAATTCTCTGAAACTAGTCTTAACAAGGGAAAAGAAAGATACAATCAAAGTTAACCCGTGATTCATATGCCTTAAGCCTAGGTAGCTAACAGTGGACAATTATCAACAGGCCTGTGGTCATATGCCAATAAGCATAATAGAATTTATGATTCTATTTGGTTACATAGATAATTAGAGTATTCTTTTAGGCGATGGAGAGTCTAGGTATGAGCCCTGGGGCTCTTCCATTTCGGGGGTCTGGTTTTCCAGTTGGTATGTCATTTCCATAGACACTGAGCATATAGCTCAAAGTCCACAGTCCGGCTCAAGATGGAGTCCTGCTTTCAAGATGGAGCCTGTTCTGTCTGTTTCCTCCTTCAGATAGTACAACTTTTGGGGTTCTTTACCAATATTCTTTTCTCTCTGTAGCCTCACTACTCCAGTTTGCTGGGCTGGGCTGGGTGAGCCAAACGAGAAATGCCAGGAGGGTGTGCTCATGGCCAGTGCTGCTAAGTCCCTCCTCGTGCTCCGGCCGGATCAGCAGAACATGCCTATCCCTCTGAGTGCCTGTGTCCTAAAGCTACCATGTGAATTTTTAAGGTACTTCAAAGCCTCCTGTAGGGAAAGCAAATGCTCATCACAATGGAGGGAGAAAAAAACTGAATCCTTATTTCCCCTGAAGCTTCCTAAGTTCTTGAAGTGCAAAGTAGAGAGAAAAGCTCAATGTGTGTGCAGAGGGCTCTTCAGGCTATAACAGCTAGGCTGAGCGTGGCAGGCACGCTCATTAGGCAGGCTCCCGAGAAAGCCTCTTCTTCAAAAGGCAGGTGGCGAGGTAGCAGCTGATGGGGCAGCTGTATTTGTTTAGTTCCAGCTTGGTCCCGGGACTGCTCTGTGGGGAAGGACAATTGCCTGGGGTCAAAGAATGACCTT
This sequence comes from Aepyceros melampus, assembly GCA_006408695.1. NCBI lineage: Eukaryota > Metazoa > Chordata > Mammalia > Artiodactyla > Bovidae > Aepyceros > Aepyceros melampus. The sequence goes on along the minus strand of SJXQ01006881.1, from coordinate 98,447 downwards.
GCCCCAGGCATCCCTCTCTCCTTCTCTTCCTCTCTCTTTGTTAAAATACAGATTTACATCAGGAAGCAGCCTAGCTTCATAATGATGGAGACTACCTCCGTGCAGATATAATCTCTGATTGATGGGGTTGGTGGGGATGGGGCGGGGCAGGGAGGGGAGGAAGAAGACTAAAGAGTTTATGAATTCACTCTAAGATTCACATCACATCAGTTGCCCTGCCAGTCTCCTCAGGTATAAAATTGGGCAAAGCAAAGAACAGCAGTATGTGTGTGTGTTGATGTTTTGCTTGCTTCCCCTTTTCTATAAACCTCTGTTTACTCATTTAACAACCTACTGCACTTTCAGAATGTAACCTTACTACCTGGTTTAAGGAAAAATAAAACTGAAGATTATTGTTTTTTTTTTTCCTTTAATCACCACTAATCTCTATGGACACTAGCAAAACTGAATTTATTGGATCACTTTTAAAGAAATGTTTATTTAAGTTGCTTCTAGTGGAATGTTTCAACATTATTTAGTTTATTATTGTCTCAGTATTTAAAATTAATGTATTAATTACAAACAGAAATTTGCAAGTACTCATTGTCACCTAGAAACAAATACTCAAAAGATAATCCATTTAGCACCAATACTTTTTTTTTTTTCCTTTTGGAGTGCCAAATCTGTCAGGCAGTATTCTGGGACCTTTGATGAATATTAGAAAATGTTATGGTTCATCTGATCAATGTGGGATTAAAAAGCAATTATGTGAAACAATAACAAAGAAAACAGCATGCTGGTTGCTGCTGCTGCTGCAGCTAAGTCGCTTCAGTCGTGTCCGACTCTGTGCGACCCCATAGATGGCAGCCCACCAGGCTCCCCTATCCCTGGGATTCTCCAGGCAAGAACATTGGAGTGGGTTGCCATTTCCTTCTCCAATGCATGAAGGTGAAAATTGACAGTGAAGTTGCTCAGTCGTGTCTGACTCTAGCGACCCCATAGACTGCAGCCCACCAGGCTCCTCCGTTCATGGGATTTTCCAGGCAAGAGTACTGGAGTGGGGTGCCATTGCCTTCTCCGGCATGCTGGTTACCTTACCCATTTAACATGAAAATAATCTGATTCAAATGAAATAAAAGAGGATGAGGTCTTTTTCTTTTTGCTCTGAGATTTGTGACACTATGAAAAAAAATCAGCACACCATAGAAAGATTCTAAGTCATGCAGAACTATTTAAATCAGTGTAAGAAAAACTTGAAAAAGGATGCCTTCTGTAGAAAGAGGAATCAATTGCTTCTGTACATTGCACTGAAATACACTTTAATAATCCTAAAGTCAGCTCGGAACACATATACTAATATATATATCATCAAGTGTTCATAGAAGTTATTTAGCTTCTTGCACCAACTACCTTTAAAGAAAATAGCATGTTGTATAATTTTGCCTTCAGAATTTTTCTCTTTCTTCACATAATTTTGAATTCTTTTCACCATGCATGTGTCCATGCTAAGTCACTTCAGTCGTGTCCGACTCTCTACAACCCCATGGACTCCCCTGTCCATGGAATTCTCAGGCACAGATACTTGAGTGGGTTGCCATTTCCTCCTCCTGGGGATCTTCCCCACCCATGGATGAAACCTGTGTCTCCTGCGGTGGTAGGCGAGTCATTACCACTAGCGTCACCTAGGAAGCTCTCTTTTCACTTTTCATCTATAAAAATAAATTTAATTATAAATAGTTAAATTGAACAAGAAGTTTAAAATTTTATCCAGAAGATTGTAGTGCAGAGAGACATCAGCCCTCTTACAATGTCCCAACAGCATTGGATGCAAAAACTATAGATGAAACTCCAGCTATGGAATGGGAAGACAGAAGCCAAATAGAGTTGACATGGGCACTAAGCTTGAAGAGGAAATAATAATTTCACTGAATTTATAAGTTGTCTATTAAATTCTAGATTTCATTCCAATTTCAGGGCTATTTGAAGCCACTTCAAATAAGGAAATTTTATTCACACTTAAAATAGGGAGAACATCCCAAGTCCAAAGATGGACTTTCTCATCAGGATGGTTTTATCTTAAACTTGTGTGGGGAGAAGTAGACAAATTATAGGTAGGTGATGTTATAGTTGGAATTGTTTTTATAATCAGAGAGATTTTCAGTCAGTCACCTGAACAGGAAATATTTTTCTCTGTGTCCAACTAACTTGGGGAGAACAAACTGTTTAGTTAAAAATTTATAACACAAAGAATAGAAGTATAGAGTTGTCTCCGTCTGGTCTTAACATAAAGAAAACGGTGTTTATTAGCAAGTTTTATCTAAAGTCACAGGCTTCTCTGCTGGCTCAGTTGGCAAAGAATCTGCCTGCAATGTGGGAGACCCGAGTTTGATCCCTGGACCAGGGAAGATCCCCTAGAGAAGGAAATAGCAACCCACTGCTGTATTCTTGCCTAGAGAATTTCATGAACAGAGAAGCCTGGTGGGTCACATGGGGACCCACAGTCCATGGAGTCACAAAGAGTTGGGCATGACTGAGCAACTAATACACACACACACATCTAAGTCACAGGGAGAAGCGTGGGTCTTTATAGTAGCCATTTCCCTAGGTTACAGAGAGGAGAGATTTTCTTAACCATCCCTGTTACCCAAGAACACAGGGCTCAACATAAAGTTCAACACTGTCATTCTCAATCTGGTTATTAACTAAAAATAAACTGTCTTGTCCCTTGAGAGTTTACCTACTAGGTTAACTGACTTATTCATGCAGTGTTCATTTATTGATGTATTATCCACAGAGGGATTCACATTCCTGTAAAAGGCAATTTTTAGAAAGAGGTAAAATGATGACTCATACAGATATAAAAATGAAGACAGTTTAACAATTTTATTCTACTCATTAACTAAAGATGGAACCAGGCAGACATCCTAACCAGTTCAACAGAAAATTCAGAGATGGCTCCTGATATTTTTAGATGAAGAATATTGACATTAATAACAAACTAAGGCAAAACTGCTTTTTCTAAAGGTGGTGGAGGGAAATTAATTTGGATTTATCTGTAGGAATTATTTTGCATCATTATTAGTTGCCTATAATCTACAAAATGTTAAACCAGTTCAAATACTATGAAATATGAGAATCCTATAGCCTGGATGAGTGTCAGTAGAAAATGCATAATTCTTTGTTGAAGCACAGTTTTTTTCTATATTCCTTTACAGTGAAGTCTTAATTGTTTAGTAATTTTTACTAGGTTCTGGGTCTTCCTGTCTCTCACTCTCTTTCATTACCTTTACTGTTGTTACTAATTGAATTGTTTTCTCTCAAAATTCTTACATTTAAATGCTAACCCCTAGTAACTTCAAATTTGGAAATAGGGTTTGCAGATATAATTAGTTAAAATGAGATCATACAGAAGTATGATCCTAATTCAATAAGACTGGTGTCCTTAAAAAAATAGAAAATCTGGACACATACATGCATGGAGGAAGAACACTTTGTGAAGATGAAGCAGCGTGTCAGGGTGACACTTCCTGAGCTGAGTGACCCAGAAGGTTGCCAGCAAAGCACCAGAAGTAGGGGAGAGATGTAAAACAGATTCTCCCCTATAGACCCCAGAGGAACCAACCTTGACAATTAGTTGATCTTGGACTTCTAGCTTCCAGAACTATAAGACCAAACAATGTCTATTTTTTATTGTATCCGGTTTATGGTACTGTGTTACAGCAGATCTTGCAAACTAATATATTTCCTTCCATGTTCTGTGCTTCTTTAAAGTCACTTTGTTTTTTTCTTTTTTGAGAAAACACAGGATGTTTTCTCTGCACAAAACACTTTTATTATTTCCTTACTATCTATATTTCTTCCTAGTCACCTAGGCAATCTCTACTCATTCTTCAGATCTCTGATTCATCCTTTCTTCCTCTGCAAAGTCTTCTTTGTCCCATCTGCACCCTCCCCAAATGTAGAAACACACTATATTACCTTTCAGACCTATCATAAACAATGATCATTTGTGGTAGTTATGTTCTATAAAGAAGTCACAAACACTGAATTAGTGAATACTGAACCATTGCCCCTAGGGGAAATACAGGTTTAGGTTCCTGTAAGGGCACTGGTCACATTTTCATTAATCAGCCCAAAATCTCTTTTTATGTGTGTTTCTGTTTAAAGACACCTTATTCAATATATATTATTGATTCAGTAATGTTGAAGTCATGACCAACAGCCCTGTAACTCATGCCTGAGTGGAACTTCAAATATGTTCTCCATAAGGTACATCACAACCAATTATACTTAGGAACATATGACAGCACGTCAGCACTACATTTGGGGGCCTTTTTAAATTTCTTTTTGGCTATGCTGCATGGCGTGTGGGAACTTAGTTCCCCAAACAGGGACCAAGCTCCTGCAATGGAAGCACAAAGTCTTAACCACTGGGCTTCCAGGAAAGTCCCTAGGGCCTATATTTAACAGCAAAGTCACCAATAAAAAATACAAACACACAAAACAATGTGACACTAAATAGACTGCAAAAAGTATACTTTACAGTATGAGAGCTGAAGGCAGAGCATTGCTTTGTTTGACCTCAGCAGGGAATGTGTACTCTAGATGACTTAGAGTTTCCCCAATCTTCGTATGTTGTGAACAACCATGAAAGTGCCAAGAGTATTAATTTGGGAGTTACAAATAAATTTTAGTGAGTAGGTAAATCCGTAAGTATAGACTATGAACAATGAGGATTAACTGTACTTGTTCAGTTTTCTGCCTTCCCTATGAGGCTGTACCTTGGGGACAGCAGAAGCAATACCTATCTATAGCTACTGTATCTCTAGTGCTAGGCCTGGATGGATAGCCGATGCTCAGTAAATATTTGTTGACTGAGAGAATGACATATGAGATTGACACTTAATATATGAGTTTGTCACTCCTCTGCTCAAAACCCTTAATGCCTAATCACACCTGGTGGAATAAAAACCAAGTCTCTTGACTAGCCAGGGCTGCTTTATCTTTCAGCTTCTTCCTTCAGCCTCCTTCTGGTATGTTATTTTCTACTGCTTCCCAAGATGGACACTCTGTTTAGGTTCTAGCCAACTGCAGTCTTCTTGCAACCTGTGTTTCCCCACATACTGGTTGCTTATGCTATATCTTCTCCCTAAAATGTCACCTCTTCCTTCTGTGAAATAAAATTCATATTTTATGGCAAGACAAGAAAAAATTAATCATAAAGAATTTCTTTGCCCCACTCTTTTCCCTCTCCTGTGTGCTGTGTTATCAGTTTTTCAATATTTACTAATTCAGTGCACTGTGATTTTATAGATTGTAAGTGCCATGTGCAACAAGAATCAATTCTACCACTACTAGATGGAGATAAAGGTAAAATCTGAATACAGGATGAGAGAAAAGATATTATTTAGAATTAGTATGTTCAAACAAACATTGAGAGACAAACAGAAAATAAGTTCACAAAACAACTAAAACGCAGCTCCAATTTTAAACAGACCATGGGGTTCTAGAAAGCCTCCCTTTCCTCTTAATATCTGTGAAGAACCCTGGTATGGAACATCACTTCTGTGTTGTTTTGCCTGTTGACTTGCAAACTTGAGAGCTTCTGAGTATAATCTGAAACTGGCTCCATATGCAGAGGACAAGGAGAGACCAAAAAAGAGGCAACTCTTGGTAGGTGTTGCTCTTAATATGAGGGAAACTTCCCAGGAATGGATCCGGTCCACTCAACAGCATCTTAAGAGTTTATAGAGAAGCCTTAATGGGGTTCAGTCATGTACACATCCAATGTGGTCTCAACAACAGGTTGCTCTTTCAATACTCCATCCTTAAACACAGTTTCCACTGTGGGAAATATGGGCAGAACATACATTCCAAGGACAGTAGAGGGATAAAGAGCTTCTGATTCTCCAGGTCCAGCTTGAGGATTGGCCAGTGGTCAAGTCCTCTCCTAACCTCCTCCAACAGTCTTTAAAACAGAAAGAGGGATAATGTTTCACCTTTGTCCTGTAGGTAAAGTAGATTTCTCTGAGAAGATGAAAGTCTAAGTATTTTAGTTCTCACATTCTCTCATTTAGTCTTTCTCTGTCTATTCTCTCATCAAATCCCATCGGTAGCCTAAGCATTCCTCCCTGAAAAGATTATTAGCTCTCATAACTCTTACACTAATGCACAGCTCAAACCCAAGAAGACCCTCAAGTGAACAGTTCTCCTTCTTTTCCTTCCTCTTTTTCATTTTTTTCCTTCCTTTCTCCCTTTTTGTCTTTTTAAGGTCTCTGCCATTCTTTCCCTGTGCATTTAAAGAATCTGGGTAGGTGGCAAAGTGACTTCAAAGACTCCGGGGATCTTGAGGAGTTACTTGTGTCACTAATCACTGCCTATGGACTCAGGCTCTGATTTCTTTTCTTCTTTTTGTCTCAGAGAAGCAAGTCTGATTCACAGGTCAACAACGTTTCTGGGATTAAATATTCATGCACAAACACAAATGCATACAATCAAAGCAATAAGAAGTGTCAAAAATACCAGCAGCATTCTCTGTCCTTCAAAGCATATAGAATCACAAGGAAAGAATGAACATAGAGAAGAATTACAGATCAAACATAATGTGGGCTGAGGTTGCACTCATAGTGATGGGTTTTCTAAAAACAATGGGTTCTTGGAGATGCCTGAAGTCATTATCTCCCACAGTTTCTTATAGAACAAATGAAATAAAGGTCTTTGTGTCCTATGATATTAGAAGACAGGTTGCACAATGACATAGGAAACACACACTGAGGGACGATGTCAGGGGTGACACTACATGCAGACAAGGAACACTGTTCTCTGGTCAGAATGGAAAGGCCAGTGTCTAATAGAATGCTTTCTGCAGTTCTTGGCACATTTTTAGCACTAAGTAAAAATTTGTTAAATTAATGGATGACCTGAAAAGATGCTGAGTGGGCCAAAATTTCCTCCCTCCATGGAATTGATCTATAGTGAGTCAAGATGTTTACCTGAGAGTATAATCTATAGAGAGGTGGAGGGAATCAATGGCAGTGCTAAATAACACCAAGGATGCTAAAAGGATTGTCATTATAATTTTTTTCCTGTTACAAAAATAAATTTAGGAATTATTCTGGAATATTCCTTACCAGTTTGGTAAAAGTATCATGTGTTTTGAAGTCGAACACACCTGGTTCTGCCATTTATTAGCTATTAATTGTATATAAATTACCTAACTTATCTTACAGTTACTTTTCTGTAAAATAGGATAACAGCACCTACTTCACTATTATACTGACATAATGTGCTATCTGACAGATAATAGTTTTCAAGTGCTAGATTCTTTCCTACTTCTCTTATTCAACATCTGTTCTGTGCCAGGAACTATAGTAGAGTATAGGGGTAAATACAATTGACAGAAATCTTTCCCTTGGAGAGCTTGTAGTCTAATGGAAAAGACAGCCATCAACTAAATAATTATTATAGAGACTACTGAAAATACTATGGAAGAAGAATACAAGAGGAATGGACTTTTGAGTGAGGTGACTTACTCTAGCGTTGGGAGGGAAGGTGGGGTCAGAGGAGGCTTCTCAGAGGTAGCAATCTCAGGCCTGCAATACATAAATCTGATCTTTTTTGTTTGTTTTTCTGGCAAGGGTAGGGGAGGATAATGGAGACTCTTTTGGGGTCTAGAGCATATCATAAAAGCCCAGAGTCCATAGGCTTACAGTTTTAAAAATCTTAAATCAAGAGATTGTACAGGAGAGTACAGGAGATAGTACTCACAGTTTTAAAGCTCTTCTTTCCAAGGTCTGAGTACTAGAGATCACTCCTCTTATTGAATGAAGGGGTTGAGGAGGCACAAAGAGTTTAACACAGAAGCATGTTCCTTGGGAGGGACCTGATTGTGCTTTCTGGGGGAAATATGACCCCATCCTTCTTTTACAACTGTGATTTTTGACAATAATATTATTTAACCATAATAATTTTTTTTCTCATGACACTTAAAGGAGCTTCTTTAATTACAGAGTAGGAGGAGCACACACACAGAGTATACTTTTATTAATTTTCAGAAAATGCATTCTTTTGATCTGTTCTATTTTGTAGTTGATAGAAATTACTTTTTTTCAATGGAACCACCCAAACTTTGTAGGTTCCTATGTCAAGATCACTAGGAGACAGTCTCAAGTTCGCCTTTTTCAACATTGTCACTTGACAAATGGCTATAAGTCTTGGCTTATGATGTAGGATTTTTCAAGTTTCCTGATGATGTTGTCTGTTCTATCATGCGATTAGGTTCTAAAATCCTAGAGTTACTAGAAAACTTGTAAAGGCAATTTTTAATTGGAGAAAAAGCTGTTTTGAGATTATTTTAATCTCACAATATCACAGTTATTTTATCTTGATGGGAGGCTAATAATAGATGGTAAATATTTTAAGCTATGAGTAAATTTTTTTATTACAAGCTAAAGAGAATGAACTGGGTGACAGAAACTGACAAATATAAACCTGATAATCACTACATAAGTCCTGGGCAACTTGAGGGAACAGATTATTATCAACAAATTTCTCAACCAACATTAAAGCTTGTATTTTGAATAAACATGAAATTGAAAAAATATGGCAAAGGAAACAAAATAAAAACTGCAACTACAAAGATGAGTTAATTAAATTAAAATTGGGTATTGAATGAGACCAAATACTCAATGAAGTAGCCTACCACATAAAGAAACCATTTATGCCAAAGTTATTTTCCTACAGACATGCAGTAGTCTGTAAAACTGAGAATTTTTGCAATGCAGGAAATATGTTCCATAATTTCAAGTGTCTTATATTTATGAGTTGTAAAAGATCACATGGGAAAGAAGACATCACTTCTTTCCTTTTAGAGAAAGATACCCAAGGCTTTCATTTCCCATGGTTTTGCTAACTGGAGTTTGATACTCACATCTACTAACCACATCTTCTTGATCTATGGTTGGTCCAGGAAAGACATTGCCAGTTTTGATTTCTGTGACTTTCCCAGTGCTTCTGTGGCCTACCATTATCCTCTTCACTTGCATATTAGTTGTCCTTGTTGCATTATCATCTTTGACAATTATAGTTCAGTCTTCTAAGATTCCCACATAATACATTTTTAATGTTTTTTTTAAACATTTTAAAAACATTTTTCTTATTACCTTTAAAACATTAACATAAGTCTATCCAGGACCCTGTGAATATCTTAGAACTAAGTATTGATATTTCATTTTTATGCCTTTATCTGTGGTGTGTCTGTAACTGTATTGGAACTTTAACTGTTATGAGCTAATGAGAAAAGAACAGATAGAATTAAGATTAAAAAAAAAGTATTTTGGGGGTCAAATAAAGGCCAAATACCCTCATAGTACTTAAGACTAATAGAGTTTATAGCTATTTGCATAGAAAAGGAGGCAAGAAAATAGAATTGCCATATAAGGGCAGTATCAGTTCAGTTCATTTCAGTCACTCAGTAGTGTCCGACTCTGTGACCCTCCGGACTACAACATGTCAGCCCTCCTTGTTCATCACCAACTCCCAGAGTTTACTCAAAACTCATGTCCATTGAGTTCGTGATGCCATCCAACCATCTCATCCTGTGTTGTTCCCTTCTCCTCCTGCCCTCAATCTTTCCCAGCATCAGGGTCTTTTCAAATGAGTCAGTTCTTTGCATCAGGTGGCCAAAGGATTGGAGTTTCAGCTTCAGCATCAGTCCTTTCAGTGAATATTCAGGACTGATTTCCTTAGGATGGACTGGTTGGATCTCCTTGCAGTCCAAGGGACTCTCAAGAGTCTTCTTCAACACCACAGTTCAAAAAGCATTCTGTGGCACTCAGCTTTCTTTATAGTCCAACTCTCACATCCATATGTGACTACTGGAAGAACCATAGCCTTGACTAGATGGACCTTTGTTGGCAAAGTAATGTCTCTGCTTTTTAATATAGAGGTCTTGAATTTCAAAGAACCAGTTCTGTAAGAGTAGCCAATTCCATATTCATGCTGTAGGCAATAGGGTTTCAGCAAAAAGGCTATGTACTGCATTAATTGTTGTTAATTTCAAGTTTTTATATCTAATTTGTAAACTTGGTTTTTAAAATTTTATAAGAAATATATTTGTGTATATATGAAGTTTACACAGGTTTATACATTAAATAACATTGTAAAAATGCAACTTAAGTCAGCAGAAAATTTAGTTCTTTACAAATTGTCAATATTTTGTTCAAGTCTGAGCAATCTATTTCACCTTAGACCTGACATCCACCGCTGGAATTATCCCATAGACAGGGGCTTGTAACTGTTTGTTTTACCGTTGGGAGCTCTGTCGATTAGAAAGTTCAAGTTTCATTACTTCTTAAAATTATATTTCCTGCCAGTTCCAACCACTGGTAGTAATGTTAATACTTAGGAACAAGTCAAGTCTGCTTTTTGTTGGAACTGTACCTTATAAGAGACTAATTTATGGTTTTCCCTACTGTTGCTTCCACAAATGTTTTTTAAAACTTATTTTTGACAAAACATTGTACATTAGTCATTTTTTGGCTTTCCAAGTTAAATGGCTACAAGCCTTTCAATCTTTCATTGAAAACTTTTTCTTCTTCCCTAAATTATAATAACTTGTACTCTTGCCTGGAAAATCCCATGGACGGAGGAGCCTGGTAGGCTATGCAGTCCATGGGATTGCTAAGAGTTGGACACGACTCAGCAACTTCACTTTCACTTTTCACTTTCATGCATTGGAGAAGGAAATGGCAACCCACTCCAGTGTTCTACCTGGAGAATCCCAGGGACGGAGGAATCTGGTGGGCTACCGTCTATGGGACATGACTAAAGCGACTTAGCAGCAGCAGCAGCAGCAGCATACATACTCTAGCATTGTCTCTTTTACAAGATGACAGCTAAAAATAAACACGTAGAGATTTTTATTCAATATCACTAACAATGAAGAAGTAAAGTTAAGTCACTTAGTCATGTCTGACTCTTTGCGACCCCATGGACTGTAGCCTACCAGGCTCCTCCGTCCCTGGGATTCTCCAGGCAAGAATACTGGAGTGGGTTGCCATTTCCTTCTCCAGGAGATATTCCCAACCCAGGGATGGATGGAACCTGAGTCTCCCGTATTGCAGGCAGACGCTTTACCATCTGAGCCACCAGGGAAGCTCATCGCTAACAATAATGAACAGCAATTATTACACTCAACAATATATTAGGCATCAAGTGCTTACTCAGTCATTTCTGACTCTTGCAGACCCCATGGACTGTAGCCTACCAGGGTCCTCTGTCCATGGAATTTCCCAGGTAAGAATACTGGAGCAGGTTGCCATTTCCTTCTCCAGGGGATCTTCTCAACCCAGTGATCCAACTGGGTCTCCTGCATCGCAGTCGGATTCTTTACCATCTGACAAACCAGAGAAGTCCGTTAGGCACCAAAGGGACACATTGCTCTTGCCAAGAGCTTTGGTTCTAGTTGGAAGTGATTACAGTTCCATTACACTTTTATATACTAAAAATCACAGTTTTATATACTAAAAATAAACATTGTAGGAGTTTAGAGGTCAGAATTCTGAGTCCTAGACTTGTTACTGGATGTTTCTAGGTTCCGTAGGTCTCCAAGCATACAATGGGTCTGAGAACACCCAGTGGTAAACAAGCACACAAGCACTCTAATCAAAGTTGCTGCTGCTAAGTCGTCAATCGTGTCCGACTCTGTGCGCCCCATAGACGGTAGCCCACCAGGCTCCCCCATCCCTGGGATTCTCCAGGCAAGAACACTGGAGTGGGGTGCCATTGCCTTCTCCAATGCATGAAAGTGAGAAGTAAAAGTGAAGTAGCTCAGTCGTGTCCGACTCTTAGCGACCTCATGGACTGCAGCCTAGCAGGCTCCTCCGCCCATGGGATTTTCCAGGCAAAAGTACTGGAGCGGGGTGCCATTGCCTTCTCCGCTAATCAAAGTAGCGTATATTATTTGTAAGACCAAAACTGAAAGCCAGATTTCCTTGATCTTTGCTTAGTCCTTTCTCCACTCTTTAGAACAGAAAGAAGGAATCTTTGCTTGAGAGAGCAAATACGTGATTAAACTACAGGTTTTGGAACGGCCACTGAAATTTACACTTGGTAAATCTCTAATCCTTGTGCTTATTCCTTGGTTGACCTCCAGGCAGTGAAAGTTGTTACACTTCTTTTTGAATCGAATTTCCTTTTGGTCTGACTTCAGAATAGATCGGAATCAAAAGACAGTTTCTTACTTTCTTAAAACAAAAAATCGAAAACAAAACCGAGGGAATACAGGAAGTCTGGAATGTAACCAAGTACACTGCGTTTCCGGAATCCTCTGCCCTTAAGCAAGATGGCGAGTCCCTTTGCACATGCGCAGGAGAACTCTTGGGCGGGGCAGGGAGTTCCGGCGCAAGCCGTCGCGCTCCTGTCAGGGATTGGCGGTGCCAGGTCTGAGAGGCGGAAGCGGAAGCGCCTGTGTGGTGCTGTTCTGCGAGTTCAGCCCCAGCCTCTTTCCAGTGCCCTGCTCTCGGCTTTAGGTGTACTTGTTGCTTGGTGGTCGGTCCCATGGGGGAAGCGGAGAAGTTTCACTATGTCTACAGCTGTGACTTGGACATCAACGTGCAGCTTAAAATGTGAGAGAGTCCGGGGACGGGGACGGTGATGGGGATTGCCAAGGCGGAGGCGAGGCGGCAAGGGCCTGCGGGTTGGGGAGAGAAGATGGTTCTAAGCTTGAGGGTCGGCCTGGCTACGGCCGGGAGGGTTGCAGCCGGGGCAGCGGAGGTGGACTGGAGGTCGGAGAGGGGCCGTGCGGGAAGGCCGAGGGCGCGATCTCGTGAGAAAGAGAGCGGTAGGAGTAAGTCCGTAAATTCCGCAGGGTTTATTTTCTAGAAAGCGTTTTGCTAGTCACAGCAACCTTTTGTGGGATTATTACCGTCTCATATTACAGAGAAATCAAGTTTTGGTTAAATCGTCGTCCTCCTGTTATAACTGGAAGATATTACTTTAAAACGGGACTGGAAGGTGGAATGGAGACTGAAGAAATTACGGAGAGGCAGATAAAGTAGCTGAGAGTTGGATATAGTACTAAAAACATGAGAGGTGAGAGAGGCTTAGATTGAATCTGAGGAACAGTCAGTTATTATTGTTCAGCTACTGAACCTGGAAGTCAGTCAAAGGTGAGGAAGGTTCCGGTTGTAAAGGGACCAGAATATATGAGAAGAGATCTTTGCAGGAAAGTCTTGAGGCATCACAGTTGAACTCCAGGACATGACGTCTTGAGACGACACTAATGGAACCGAGATGGGGAACAGCTAGGAGCAAGTTGGAAATTATGTCCATTAGCAGTCTCTTAGGTACATTTTCACATGTGAAAACGATCATAAATTATCACATTATTAATCTAACATCATTCACCATATTTTAGTCAGTATTCAACAAATGTACCTTGGGCAAAGGGCTGCACACTTACATTTTCTCAGTTGTTAGATGCTCCCTTGAATGATTGTTTCTGAAAGTTACTTACTTCAGACTCTGATTTAAGTCCTTTACTTTTGATTTTGTGGTGGCAGTAAGAATAATATATCAACAACCAAACTGCACCTTTTTAATGCTTGACACACTCATTTAAAGTAGTTTTTACAGATAGATGCTTATATAGGACCTGTGTTGCCATCATTTGGTAAAAGACTTTGCTTCAGTCCCATTCCTCTCAGTGTTTCTTGGGTATATGAATGCATTTTTTATTTGTTTGAAACTTTTAGACATTAAAAGGAAAATGAAAAATTTAAAGAAAACCGGTCCCTTATTAACAGATGCATTGAGTATTTTGAGGAAAATTTAGTCCTAACCACCTTTTATTTTCTGAGACTGATTTTGGGAAGGGGAGGAAGTATCAATTTAGGATCATAAAATCAAAGAATAGTAAATTTTAAAATTCTGTTTTCCCCAGGTCTTTTCATCTCTTTCTATCATTTTAATAATTTGCACTTTTATGTCCCGTTTCTCAGTGCCATAGTTGAATATCGAACTGCCCACAAGACATGGTCATTTTGGGTGTTCCAAAGCACTTTAGAAGTAACTTGTCCAAAATGGAGCACATCATTAGCCTGCCCTTTTAATGTTAATCTTCTCTCACTCTATTTTGGTGACTGTTAGCATTATTCGCTGAATTGGTTAAGACAGAAAATGAGTCTTAAGGAGTCATACAGACACCCATCTCTCACCTCTGTTTCAATCATTCACAAGTTGCCTTGAATCTACCTTCTCAGTATCTTTGATCCATGTCCCCTGGAAAGCCCACTGCCCTAGTCTTAATCTATCCTTTTCCTTTTAATTTTGATAGAAAGTTTTCTAACTGACCTTGCTCTGAATCCCGTCTCTCCATTACATTCTTACACTCCTGCCAAAGTATCATAAACACAAATGTGATCATAGTACTGTCACTTCAAATTGTTCAGTTAACAGATTTTTGAATGTTCATTTTGTTACAGGCACTGAACTGAATGTGGTGGCTACTTTTTAGCTTCATTGTCCGCCTCCCCTTGATTCTCATCTCTAGCTGCTTCTCCACAAGAGCTTTATGTGTACCAACTTGTAGTTCCCCAGACACACAGTCTTACCTTTTTGCCTTTATATGGCAAACACTTTAATTCTGGGATGACATCCTTGCTGTAGCTCTTTATCTCCTGTGTATTGTTTAGGCTCATTTCAGGCATCTATCTGGATTATTAGCCTGTGCCTCCAAGGTGTTCCTGAGACGTTTTGATGTATTTTTCTGTAATCGGAAAAATACTGGCTTGGCATCCTCTGTTCTGGTTTTTATTGTCTGCTCTGTTACTTATTTTGTGATCCTCAATAATATATTCTATCTCTGAGTCTCTGCTTCATGATTTATAAAATGGTAAGATGGTGGGAAGTAAGTAGGAAAGTCTCTATAAAATGCCTGGCACAGTATATGATGTAATCTTAATTTCCAAGCAATGTTCTTATCTCTTTTATCATCTTATGCATATTTTTTATGACTTAAAACACTGTATTTCTTAATTTAAAAAATGGACTAGATAATACATAGTAAAAAAAATAAATTGAAAGTATAAAAAAAAATATGCAGTTAACAGTAAGTTTTCTCCCCAGAGCAAGGACTTAATATTTTCTTGTAACACTGTATTATTTATCTTGTCTTTCATTACTGGGCCTTTATGCTGAGCACAATAAATGTTGTTGAAAGAATATGGGAATAAGTGGTCAGTCATTCAGTTCAGTCAGTCAGTTCAGTTGCTCAGTCGTGTCCATCTCCTTGTGACCCCATGAATCTCAGCATGCCAGGGCTCCCTGTCCATCACCAACTCCCGGAGTTCACCCAGACTCACGTCCATCCAGTCAGTGATGCCATCCAGCTGTCTCATCCTCTGTCGTCCCCTTCTCCTCCTGCCCCTAATCCCTCCCAGCATCAGAGTCTTTTCCAGTGAGTCAACTCTTTGCATGAGGTGGCCAAAGTACTGGAGTTTCAGCTTTAGCATCATTCCTTGCAAAGAAATCCCAGGACTGATCTTCAGAATGGATTGGTTGGATCTCCTTGCAGTCCAAGGGACTCTCAAGAGTCTTCTCCAACACCATAGTTCAAAAGCATCAATTTTTCGGCCCTCAGCTTTCTTCACAGTCCAACTCTCACATCCATACATGACCACAGGAAAAACCATAGCCTTGACTAGACGGACCTTTGTTGGCAAAGTAATGTCTTTGCTTTTGAATATGCTATCTAGGTTGGTCATAACTTTCCTTCCAAGGAGTACACACAGACACACACAGAAGTTGCTCGTCGTCTCTGACTCTTTGCGATCCCATGGATTGTAGCCCACTAGGCTCCTCGGTCCATGGGATTTTCCAGGCATGAATACTGGAGTAGGTTGCCGTTTCCTTCTCCAAGGAGTAAGCATCTTTTAATTTCATGGCTGCAGTCACCATCTGCAGTGATTTTGGAGCCCAGAAAAATAAAGTCTGACACTGTTTTCCTCTGTTTCACAGTGTCTAATTCACATGAAGTGATGGGACCAGATGCCATGATCTTCGTTTTCTGAATGTTGAGCTTTAAGCCAGCTTTTTCACTTTCCGCTTTCAATTTCATCAAGAGGTTTTTTAGTTCCTCTTCACTTTCTGCCATAAGGGTGGTGTCATCTGCATATCTGAGGTTATTGATATTTCTCCCGGCAATCTTGATTCCAGCTTGTGCTTCTTCCAGCCCAGCGTTTCTCATGATGTACTCTGCATATAAGTTAAATTACCAGGGTGACAGTATACAGCCTTGACATACTCCTTTTCCTATTTGGAACCAGTCTGTTGTTGTATGTCCAGTTTGAACTGTTGCTTTCTGACCTGCATATAGGTTTCTCAAGAGGCAGGTCAGGTGGTCTGGTATTCCCATCTCTTTCAAAATTTTCCAGTTTATTGTGATCCACACAGTCAAAGGCTTTGGCTAAGTGGTCAACTTAAAATTAAAAAAATTAATGCTTGGAGAGCTGGTGACATCTCAAAGATAGATCCAGCAGTTGATGACAGGGTTTAAAATTAAGAAGCCTGAAATAGAGAAGTATGCTAATGAAAATAGGAATGATCTTTGGTATGCTAGGATTTTAAGAGACCTACTCTTGCCTGGAAAATCCCATGGACGGAGGAGCCTGGTAGGCTCCAGTCCATGGGGTCACGCAGAGTTGGACATGACTGAGCGACCTCACTTTCACTTTTCACTTTCATGCATTGGAGAAGGAAATGGCAACCCACTCCAGTGTTCTTGCCTGGAGAATCCCAGGGACGGCTGAGCCTGGTGGGCTGCCGTCTATGGGGCGCACAGAGTTGGACACGACTGAAGCAACTTAGCAGCAGCAGACTTTAGTTTCATCTATAGGAAAATGTTGAGGTAGCATAAGTTTACTACAACATAACCATAAAGTCTTCTTAGTATTTGTTGGGTTTGTTGTTAAAAAATGTGTCTAAATGTTATTTTATGCTTTCAGAGGAAGTTTGGAAGGGAAGAGAGAACAAAAGAGTTACAAGGCCGTTCTAGAAGACCCAATGTTGAAGTTTTCAGGACTGTATCAAGAAACATGTTCAGACCTCTATGTTACTTGCCAAGTTTTTGCAGAAGGGAAGCCTTTGGCTTTGCCAGTAAGAACCTCCTACAAGGCGTTTAGTACAAGATGGAAGTAAGTTGTTTTCTTGCAAACGGTGGGTTCCTAACTATTCTTCAATTTTTTTTTTAAATAGATATTGAAAGCATTATTTGGAAGGGATAACAAAGGAATTATAATTAGTACCTA
Source organism: Aepyceros melampus (assembly GCA_006408695.1). NCBI lineage: Eukaryota > Metazoa > Chordata > Mammalia > Artiodactyla > Bovidae > Aepyceros > Aepyceros melampus. Next base: position 81,162 of record SJXQ01006881.1, on the reverse strand, counting down.
TAACTGTAGATCAAGTAGGAACCTACTCAGATAAAGTTGTTATACATAGCAATATTATAACTAATAGAGGTAGAAGTGAATTTATGTTTGTATTGAGTACATTGAAATATTTTTATATGAATAAGAACTGATATGACTGATTCACAGAATGACCCAAGCCAAAAATACATCTCTACATTTGTTCCCATTCTATGCTCTTGAACACAGAAATACTACTGGATAGTCAGATATTTCAACTGATACTTGAAATTCAGATCTTTAGAGAGAGAGAGATGTACTGTCATCTGGATCAGATGTTTATCTTAAATAAATAACTTTATTTTTAAAAGTTCTTGGTTTATTAATCATGGTATATGAGCAGGCCATTGTTGGTACTCAAGGTAAATATAGTGAATATGAAGTTCCTGTTTTTCTTGTAGGTCCTTAATAAAATCTCTTGACACTGCTTTTTTGATAGAGTGAATGGTGTAGTTTTAACATTTGATCCATGAGTATTATTCAGTGCCTTGGTAGGCTTGGTATAGGATAAGCAGGTTGTGTGCCTCTCTAGAAGGAATTTATACCTTTAGTATTCATGGACGACAGGGGATGGCCACATGGACTCTCAAGCTGTGCTGTTGAGGGTGCAGCCCTCTCCCCACTTCTTTTTTTTAACCAAGTGTGGCCCAGCAAACTGGGAAAAGTTTTCTAGAGAGTTCAAAAACCTAAGCTCTGATGATCTGTCTGCATGGAAACCAACTATTTTGATGATGTGTTGTTTTTTTTTTTTTTTAGTAGTCTTTTTTGTGGCTGCACACACACACACACACACACATACACACGTACGCAAATATGTGAATGCATTTGTACTTGTTATTCTAGAAAATTTCAAAACCGTAGAAGTAGAGAATAATGTAATGAACTTTCAGCGCCCTGTCTCCTAGCTTCATTAATTACTACCTCAAGGCCACGTTTTAGTTCACTGTTATTTTGAAGCACATTCCAATATAGTATCATCTTAAATATTTCTGTATGTCTCTAACATAGCTATAGTACCATTATTGCACCTAAAACAATCCATCCAAACTCTTAAATTGTATCAGAGGTTCTTAAACTGGAATCACAAAATCTACAAGACCTTGAAATTCTATGCAGAATGTTTTGTGTCTTATGTGTTTTAACAGGGACAGCTCAAAGCTTTTATTAGAATTTTTGAGGTGGCTTGTGACCCCCAAAAGACTTAGAACCAGAAATTTAGGGCTAGGTCTATAAAGTCAACATTTATGGTGAATTCCACTTTTTTGAGGAAAATTGTATGATGGTCTGTACCATGCCTCGGCAATAAAATAGAGCAAAAGTAAATTCCCAGTTATAAGGAAGTTAGCATCTTTCTCCTCTTCCTTCCATTTACCAACTCCTCTGTGCATTGTTTATGTATTTTCAGGGATTTAAAAAGCTTCATATCTGTTCTCTCAAATGGAGATTGGAGATTTTAATTTATATTTTTTAAATTGTGAAGCTAAGAAAATACTCTAAAATACCTAGAATGGCTTTTATTATTATTATTATTAAAAGGTTTAAAACATTTGTGAGAAAATAGATTGAGAAAATACCTCATGTTGAGTAATGAGGCTTTTGTTTTCTTTTAAATATACATACACTTTGGGCTTAGGAGAAACACTTGCAGATTTTGTGCATCCTGCTCTTTAGTATTTAACAGCTGAATTTTTTACCAATTCATCAGTACAAAAACTATGCTTCTAAAATAAATAAAGGCAAACTTTACAGCCATTGTTTTCTATAAGCAGTTACTTAAAATAAGAATTATGTATTCTGTGGGAAAAATAAATTATACTATGAAAGAATCTCTTGATATCTTAATTTTTGCATTTCCTTAGTTGAGACAGTATTTTTGGGTAGGATGAAATTCTAAGTTTTCTAAATCTGATTTCAGAGTTTCTAATAGTGAGTCATATGAGTTCAAATAATGAAGAATTCATTCAAAATTGAGTTTCTTCTGTCGTATTCTATTCTATCTTGTCCTGTAATAAAAGAGCCCATAGTGAGGGAACCTGTACTTCCTTTACACTTAGGGTAAAATCATCAATTTTAGGCATGAAATGCTGCAAATGTTTAAGTTACATATATATGCAATATATGAATATTATTTTGCATTGCCAGTGGTTTAAACTTTTTAAAAAATTTATATTCTGTTTTGTCATGTGGAAGATTTGAAATGGTTTTATACATAGACCTACAATTTTAAAATTAGAAAGTTAGGATTTTGGAGTATGTTAATCAGACTAAAGAATTAGTACAGTGATGTATGGGAGTGAGGTTAATGGTAGGAAATTAGATCATCCAGAATAGGGCTTTGAATCTGGGAACATTTGCAAGTTGCCAGATGAATTTAGGCCTAATTAGAGTTGGGGCTTCCCTCTGGTGGCTCAGATGGGAAAGGATCTGTCTGCAGTGTATAAGACCTGAGTTTGATCCCTGGGTCGGGATGATTCCCTGGAGAAGGAAACGGCAACCCACTCCAGTATTCTTGCCTGGAAGATTGCATGGACAGAGGAGCCTGGCAGGTTACAGTCCATGGAGTCTGAAGAGTTGGCCTGACTTAGCGACTAAACCACCACAACCAGAGCTGGGGCAGGAGAAAGAGATGATGCCTGGGAAGGGAGAGAACAAAATTTTGAATACACAGCTCCTTAATGTCTCACCAAATCTTTCCATAATTTCTAGAGTATCTTGAGCAGTTTTCAAACTATTTTTTAGCTGCAGATTCATTCTTCAAAAGAAATCTTCTGCAGAAGCCCATTATGTAAAACAGGTTAAAGTGTTTTTGCTTTAATCTAAAGAGGTGTGAGGACCTGGAGTTGAATGGATCAAGGTTTGAGGCAAATGAGGTTTGGAGCAAATGATTACTTGCTCTTAGGTGTTTCCTGTGCTTTCCTTGTGGCTCAGCTGGTAACGAATCTGCTTGCCATGTGGGAGACCTGGGTTTGATCCCTGAGTAGGAAAGATCCACTGGAGAAGGGAAAGGCTACCGACTCCAGTATTCTAGCCTGGAGAATCCATGGACTGTATATAAGCCCATGGGGGGTTGCAAAGAGTCAGACTTGACTGAGCAACTTTATCTATTTTCTCCTAGTCAAAGGACAGAATATAGAGCTGAGTATTTTCACAGCTCATTTTTGGATAGTGTCACTGACTTTTCTTTAATTTAAATTAGCCTATGTTAACTAATCTCTGTGGTTTGTTCACTGGCATAAGGTAACACTGCTTATAATTTACCTTTTCAGTCTGGCCCATCATGTGAATAGTAAATAAATAAATTCATTTAGTTTTCTAAGCTTATCTGTAGTGAAGAAAGGCTTTTTAAAGCATGTGTTTTATTTTTTTAAGAACTTTGTAGAAGAAAAAGATTTCAGGTTGTTTAGTGTTTCCTTTAAATTAATAGCCGTCTCTAATTTTCCTATAATATAGTGGATGTAAATGTTTTGTTCTTTAAATTTATGAAAATTCTGTTTAGATTCTTACTGATGTGGATTTATCTGACCTAAATTCCGATATGCCCTTTGAGAATAATTTTGAGCAAGCAGAATAATTTTGAGTAAACAGGAGAATCAATTCGTGTGTCTGCTGGATATTACTTTGTGTGTTTGCATGGTTTTCTTTGGGGATTTTAAAAGCCATCTGTTGTTTAAGGTAGTGGAAATGATCAGATAAATCAAGTATTAAATTTGAATGCAGAGGAAAATTTGCAGAGGTGAATAGAGAATGAAAAAAAAAGTGGGAGAGTGGTATAACTTGAGTGAAAGAAAAATCTCACCTAAAAAATTGTCATATGTTTGTCCAGAGCAGTCTACTAACTTCTTCTTGTTACAAAGTTACTGGATGGTCTCCTTTGACCTCTTTGAATTTTTGGTGGTTTCTTCTTTATTGAGATACTGCTATATATTATAGGACCGTATATAGCATGTTTTGAGTATAACATGAATAATTCTAATTTCTTTCTTTTCTTGATAAAAAGATGTTCTGGAGGATACTTACATTAAAAAAAAAAATCATAGTTTGGTTGAAAACAAGTTTGGTTCTAACAGGTTTAAGTGTTTTCCTAGGTTTTTATTTCTTGTTGTTTTTGTCACTAAGTTATGTCCAATTCTTTGCAACCTCGTGGACTATAGCTGACAGACTCCTCTGTCTGTGGGATTCTCCAGGCAAGAATATTGGAGTGGATTACCATTTCCTTCTCCAGGAGATCTGCCTGACCTAGGGATGAAACCCACGTCTCCTGCTTAGGGTTGGATTCTTTACCACTGAGTCACCAGGGAACTGTTATTATAGCCTTGTATCTTAGTCATATTGTCTGTTCCTGCTTTTTTTAAAATTGAAGTATGATTGATATTCAGCAAAATGATTCTATCATACATATACATATGTATATATCTGTATTATTTTGTATTCTTTTCCATTATAGTTTATTATGAGATATTGATTATAGTACTCAGTGCTATATAGCAAATTTTTGATGTCTGAGTTTCTTGATTAAAGGACTTAGCAGCATTATTTTTCATTAATTTTGTCTTTCAAAAATTTTTTTCATGTGTTCTGTAGGCATACCTTGAAGATACTGCACGTTTGAGTTTAGATCACACCATAAAACAAATATTGTAGTAATTTTTTTTGGTTTTTCAGTGCATATAAAAATTACCTTTATACTATCCTATTAGTCTCTTTGGTATGCAATAATATTGTGTCTAAAAACACAATATATGTGCCTTAATTAAAAATGACTTTATTGCTAAAAACTTCCTGTCATCTAAGCCTTCGGTGAGTCATAGTAGTAACATCAAAGATCACAACAGATCACCATAAAAACATTAATAATGAAAAAGTTTGAAATATTGCAAAAATTAACCAAAATATGACACAGAAACAAAATGAGCAAATGTTGTTGTTGGAAAAATGGTACCCATGACTTGCTAGATGCAGAGTTGTCATAAACCTCAACTTGTAAAATATGCAGAATCTGCAAAGTCCAATAAAGTGCAGTGAAGTAAAATACAGATTTTTCTGTATTTAAAGTTGAACTTGCCTAGAGCAAAATTAAGATAAATGCCATGTTAATTTTTGTACTCGTAACTAATCTTTGGTACATTTTCTCTGAATCAAATTTCTTATATGGTTTGTTAATTTAGAAGAAAGTTATACACATATGCCTACAATTGATTTTCTGTCCTTAGCTTTATGTTTTTGTTTACCTTATTTTCATAGCTGGAATGAATGGCTAAAACTGCCTGTGAAATACCCTGACCTGCCCAGGAATGCTCAAGTGGCCCTGACAATATGGGATGTGTATGGACCAGGAAAAGCAGTGCCTGTGGGAGGGACAACAGTTTCACTGTTTGGAAAATACGGGTAAGCATTTTCTTCTCCTAATGGGAATGCTGTGATTTTTGGTAGGAAATAGTCATTGGAAGCTGGAACCTTATTTTTAGGGGGGAAAAAAAAGACAATTTGGCATATACTGTAACTGCTTTATTATAGGATTTTTCTACTTTGTCATAATAATGAGAAAGAGAACAATTAATGGGATTAAAAAGCACTAATGCACTATTTTGCTATAATGGCAATGATTAAGATAGACAAGTTAAATTTGGTTTTAAAAATTTACGATAATATTGATAGAGGTTTATTATGGGGGAAAAAAAGCCAGAACAAAACCAAAAACATGCTAGTCCTGAAGCGTGTTATTTCTCTATACCTTTTCTCCTGAACAGAGAGATGACTCATCTTAAGAAAGTTGTTGACATTCTGTTCTTTCTATGAATTAGTACCTTGTTAACCTGCAAAGGTGATGATTATTTGTTGTTGTTTTTTTTTTTTAGTTTTGTTCTTAAGTTTTATCATGACTTTTAAATAGTTTTGAAGTGTTTCAACCCATTGCTCTTTTTATTCTTTATAATTCTCAAAAAAATTCCCATTTTTGGTCATTAGGAGCCCCTTCAAATTGATCCTATCTTCACCAGCAGCTATTGGTAGCTTCTTTACTTTCTGGTAGTCAAACTATTCCAGGCTCATTGGGCAATTTTCTGCCCCAGACCTGGAGTCTGAAAGAAGTGCTAGTCCCTTTTGGTATGAAATAAGAGAGATCATAATCTAGATATTATCAAACTTCTTAATTTTTGCCCATTTTTACATCATAAAATATGAGCAAAGGTGATCATATTACGGTATTTTCATTTACTCTTTGTGTTTATGTTTCTGTGAATTGCTTTTTCATATCCTTGCCCATTTTTTAAAAGTGAGGTATAATTCACACTCCATAAAATTCTTTGCCTTTTTTGAGTTGTCGTTTTTCTTCTTAATGTGTATGAGGTCTTTGTAGATTAATGAAATTAGCCCTTTGTGTGTTACATGTTGCAAGTATTGTTTTTCCTACTTGACATTTTCTTTTGAATTGTCACATATTTGTTTATTGCTTATTCAGTTGCAATTCATGAATCTTAAATTATGATATTGAATTTAGCAGCTTTTTATAAGCCGATGGTGGTTAGGAAGGCAGGCTGTAGAACTAGATTGTCTGAGTTCAAAACCTGGCTCTTTTGCTTATTGGAGTCTCTGGTAGCTCAATGGGAAAGAATCCGCCTACCAATGCAGGGGACCTGGGTTCGATCCCTGAGTCAGAACATCCCCGGAGAAGGAAATGGCAACCCACTCCAGTATTCTTGCATGGGAAATCCCACGGACAGAGGAGTCTCGTGGGCTGCAGTCCATGGAGTCGCAAGAGTTGGACATGACTTTGCAACTAAACAACAATACCACCTTCAGTTCAGTTCAGTCGCGCAGTCGTGTCCGACTCTTTGCGACCCCATGAATCGCAGCACGCCAGGCCTCCCTGTCCATCACCAACTCCCGGAGTTCACTCAGACCCACGTCCATTGAGTCTGTGATGCCATCCAGCCATCTCATCCTCGGTCGTCCCTTTCTCCTCCTGCCCCCAATCCCTCCCAGCATCAGGGTCTTTTCCAATGAGTCAACTCTTCGCATAACCTTAACACTGTATATAATTTTGCTTATTATTTGTGTACCCTTGGGCAAGTTATTTAATCTCTTTATGCCTTAGTTTACTTTTCTGTATAATGAAATCATGTTAATAGTATTTACCTCACAGAATAGTTTATGATGATAAATTGCTAAAGACAGTAATATTCTTAAGAAGTACTAAGTAAATATTAGCTGTCATTATTTCTGAACTATTCTTATTAGTTTTGAATACTATTAATTATAAAATGTTTTAATGTTGGAGAGGGATAATCTTCAGTAGTAGTCATTTCAGAATTTCTCTGAATATTCTCTGTATTGATACATTTTAATATTTCCTCAGTTTTGAAAGGAAAACTCACTGTTATTTTGTTGGGAAACTGAATTGATGTGTGAATTACAGGGAAAAATTTATAATCTTATAATACTGAATTTCTCTATTCAGAAATAAGGTGTTTCAGAAAAACTTCATCTCAGGAATAAAATTTAGATGTAATTCCATTTAGAATAGCTTGATTCCTTAGTAATGTGTAGGTGTTGTAGTTTAATGTACTGATTAAAGGATTATTTATTATTGAAATCCATGCAGAAACAATACTTTAGACATAGCATGATACATTGTGGCCTCCAATTTTAAGCATAGTTTTTGATAAAAATAACACGTTATCATAGAAGGACATATTACAAAATCAGTATTGTTCCTTTCCCAAAGTGTTTGTTTCTTTTTGTCTCTATGAGGGTGAAATTTGTTTCCCATATAGAAAAAAAGGTTGATCACTCTTACTGTAGTTTTACTGGTTAAATGTTCTTAACAAACAGCCAGATAGACCTCTTGGTTTTTCCTCCTGGCTTCTTCATAAGTGATTTACTTTCTGAGATATCAGTGGGAGTTTCCCTCATGGATACGTCTCTCTTAACACTCATGCATTTGCAATGACCTTAGGATACCGTTTCAGGAGACAGTCTGACTAGACTGTAGGTGTGAGACAATAGAAATTTTCATAGAAGTACAGTGGAATAACCTGCCTATGGCCAAATAAACTCAGACCGATGAAGTACATGAAATCAGTAATCATTGTGTGTAGGTGTGTTTGTAATAATTCATATTACATCACCTACTATTCCCTCTAGGCTGATGCTTCACCTCAGAAAAAGGAAATCTGAGAAGCTCTATGAAATTAAAATGACTCCTTTTTCTCTGTGTGTCCTGGGGCCTTTCCTTGAAGGGAAATTGGGTTGCAGTGGAGACAAGCCCAGGCATTCTCTCGCTGGATATTGGACTTCTCTGTATCTTTGGATTGTGGAAGAATATGATATTCAGGATGTTTCAGGTGCTTTAGCAGAGTGCAGACATCTGCTTGTACTGCTGGGTCACAGCCGCTTTTCTGTGTGGGGTTGCTGACACTCATGGTGAGAAAGTAGCATGAGTCTTCTGGATGACCTCAGGAGGACGCCTGTGCAAAGTTTTTTTCCACATACCCTTAAAAATCATGTCATGTGCCACCACAGTTCTCATGACTTAGGGAGATGGTGCTTTAGACCTTCACTTCCTCAAATGTTTCTTAAGCAGTGATATAGCACCTACCCCACTCTTGTTCCTGAAATAGTCCTAGTATGGACTTGCTATTTGCTAATACCTGTTTTCGGAGAAGGCAATGGCACCCCACTCCAGTACTCTTGCCTGGAAAATCCCATGGCGGAGGAGCCTGCTAGGCTGCAGTCCATGGGTTCGCTAAGAGTCGGACACGACTGAGCGACTTCACTTTTACTTCTCACTTTCATGCATTGGAGAAGGAAATGGCAACCCACTCCAGTGTTCTTGCCTGGAGAATCTCAGGGACGGGGGAGCCTGGTGGGCTACCGTCTATGGGGTCGCACAGAGTCTGACACGACTGAAGCGACTTAGCAGTAGCAGCAATACCTGTTTTGTATACCTGAGTCAGTGTGAATTAGTACTTCTTGGAAACTACTGTAAATTAATTGAAAGATCTGTTAGGATATGGCTAGAATAACTAATTGTCCTCATTTTGAAAATCTAGCTTATGAGATTTCTAAGTAGCTAAAGAATGGATTGATGATTAGGTTGAATTGGCAAAGGACCATATCTCTTGTAGATGATTTTTGCAAATGTGGATTCTGAAGTCAAGGCACTTGCTTCTGTAGTGACTTGGCCCTGGGAGCTGGAACATCAGCAGCAGCTGCTGCTGGGGCCTCTGTTGACGTCTGAGGATGATCCTGCTGTGTTGTTTTCTTCTGCCTTGATGTGTGTGTGTGTTAGTTACTCGGTTGTGTCAGTCACTCAGTTGTGTCCAACTCTTTGCGACCCCATGGACTGTAGCCTGCTAGGTTCCTCTGTCCATGGAATTCTCCAGGCAAGAATACTGGAGTATATATGTAGCAACCCAGGAAATACTGGGTTGCTATTCCCTTCTCCATGGATCTTCCCGACCCACGGATCAAACCTGGGCCTCCTGCATTGCAAGCAGATTTTTTACTGTCTGAGCCACCAGGGAAGCTCCTTACAAAATGCCTTAATTTGGCTTAAAATGCCTTGGTTTGGCTTAATTTCCCAAATGGACTTAATCCACCGAGCATCTTCTGACTCGTCACCTAGAATTTTTGTGTCTGCTTAGTCACTTCAGTCGTGTCTGACTCTTTGTGACCCTGTGGACCATGGCCCGCCAGGCTCCTGTGTCCATCTGCGAAGGTGCCATTAGTTTAAAAGAAAGTAATATGTTCACTTGATGATTTGAATCATTTGGCATCACCCCACCCTCCATGTCCTCTATGCTTAAATTTCTTTTCCAGGTCCATCCGAAGGCACCTAAATCATTTAGTAAACTAACATCCTGCTGAATATACTGAGTTTTTACTTAGTTAAGTTTAGCTAAACTGTTTAGTAGAGGGGTAAGGAAAAGGTGAGAAGAAAGGGAAGCCTTCTGTTGTTTCTGAAGGTATATTTAAGGATATTCACTGAAAGTGGTATTATGACCTCACTGTACCCAGTTTCTTGGAGACTAAGAAGATCTGCTGAATGTTGAATCTCTCTCAGTTGAAAGGGAAAGAAAATAAACTTTATAAAATACTGCTTTAATAGTATAACTTTTTTTTGGATCTTTAACATAATAGATAAATATTGAGAGTTTTGATTCTTAACAACCATTTCATACATTTTGTATTGGGCTTATAAAGTAAGCTTTTGCAGATATGGCTGCTAGATATTTACCTGTTTATTGCCAGGCTTAGAAACTTTTAAAACATTTGGTCCTTAATCTTATACTGCTCATGAGCTTGTAGCAGTCCTTTACAGTTCCCAGTTTAAATGCTTATGGCATCATAACTTACATACATTACATAATATTCAGTGAAAATCCTCTTTATTGTCTCAGGAAAATCTGCTAAGAAATTTTCCATTGGTAATATAAAGATAATAACGGTTTAAAAATTTATGTAACCCTTTTACAGTTAAATAGGGCCTCCCTGATAGCTCAGTAGGTAAAGAGTCCGCCTGCAGTTCAGGAGACCCCGGTTTGATTCCTGGGTTGGGAAGATCCACTGGAGAAGGGACAGGCTACCCACTCCAGTATTCTGTCCTTGAGAATTACATGGACTGTATAGTCCATGGGGTCAAAAAGAGACGGACATGACTGAGTGACTTTCACTATACTGTTAAATAGGGTTTCCATATTCAAACGCAGAGACATTACTTTGCCAGCTATGGTCCGTCTAGTCAAGGCTATGTTTTTCCAGTAGTCATGTATGGATGTGAGAGTTGGACTGTGAAGAAGGCAGAGCGTGGAAGAATTGATGCTTTTGAATTGTGGTGTTGGAGAAGACTCTTGAGAGTCCCTTGGACTGCAAGGAGATCCAACCAGTCCATTCTGAAGGAGATCAACCCTGGGATTTCTTTGGAAGGAATGATGCTAAAACTGAAGCTCCAGTACTTTGGCTACCTCATGCGAAGAGTTGACTCATTGGAAAAGACCCTGGTGCTGGGAGGGATTGGGGGCAGGAGAAGAAGGGGACGACCGGGGATGAGATGGCTGGATGGCATCACGGACTCGATGGACGTGAGTCTGAGTGAACTCCGGGAGTTAGTGATGGACAGGGAGGTCGCACCTCCCTGCGATTCATGGGGTCGCAGAGTCGGACACGACTGAACAGCTGAACTGAACTGAACTGAACTGAACTGGTAGCTCAGACAGTAAAGAATTTGCCTGCAATTCAGGAGATCCTGTTTCAATCCCTGGGTTGGGAGGATCCCCTGGAGAAGAAAATGGCAACCCACTCCAGCATTGTTGCCTAGAAAGTTCCCTGGACAGACTATGGGGTTGCAAAGAGTCGGACATGATGAAACAACTAACACACACACACAGGCACATCACACATACAGTTAAATACAGTGTTTTTAAAGATGGTAAGAATGTATCAATATATCCAATGTGTACCTAGTTAAGAAAATTATTTAGTGTAGAAGTCTTTGGATTTGCCTGCTCACCTACACACACTTTTAGTCTTAGTCTTTCCATTGCAATTGACAACTTGCCCTTTCAGCTTTGAGGGTATGTCTGAATAGACTTTATAATGTTAGAAAGACCTTGTTAACACCTAAGAGAGAACACACTAACAGAAGACTACCTGTGCAGTGCATTTTAAAAAGTTACCGAGAACTCTTTTATGAGTCTGTTCAACCTCTACTCTGGGTCGTCTTGGAAGCTTGTTTTCTTATGTAAAAAAAAATTAATCAGTTTTATTGCTAGTTCTTTATACTGCTGTATCAGTTTCTGCTGTATAGTAAAGTAAATCAGCCATACATATACACATATCTTCTCTTGTTTGTATTTCTTTCCCATATAGGTCCCCACAGAGTACCAAGTTAGGCTCCCTGGTCGATGCAGTAGGCTCTCATTAGTTATCTAATTTATACATAGTAGTGAATATATGTCAGTGCCACTCTCCCAATTCATCCCACCCCACCCCTGTTCCCTGTTGGTATCCATGCATTTGTTCTCTTTGTATGTGTCTCTGTATCTGCTTTGCAAGTAAGACCTCCTTTACCATTTTTCTTGATTCTTCATTGAGATATGATATTTGTTTTTCTCTTTGATTTGCTTTAGTCTGTATGACAGTCTCTGGGTCCATCCACATCTCTGCAGATTACACAATCCTGTTCCTTTTTATGACTAATACTCCATTGTATATATGTGCCACATCTTCTTTTTCCATTCTTCTGTTGATGGACATTTAGGTTGCTTCCATGTCCTGGCTGTTGTAAATAGTGCTGCAGTGAACATTGGGGTATGTATATCTTTTTAAATCATCATTTTCTCTGGGTATATGCCCAGTAGTGGGACTGCTAGCTCATATGGTAGTTCTGTTTTTAGTTTTTTAAGAAATCTCCATCTTGTTCTCCATAGTGGCTGTATCAGTTCACATTCCCATCAACAGTGCAAGAGGGTTCTCTTTTCTCCATACCCTGTCCAGGGTACATTTTTTGATGAAGGCAATGACACCCCACTCCAGTACTCTTGTCTGGAAAATCCCATGGACCGAGGAGCCTGGTAGGCTGTAGTCCATGGGGTCTCGAAGAGTTGGACACGGCTGAGTGACTTCACTTTCACTTTTCACTTTCATGCATTGGAGAAGGAAATGGCAACCCACTCCAGTGTTCTTGCCTGGAGAATCCCTGGGATGGGGGAGCCTGTGGGCTGCCATCTCTGGGGTCACACAGAGTCGGACACGACTGAAGTGACTTAGTAGTAGTAGTAGTAGTAGTAATTAGTGTGTTGAGCATCTTTTCTTGTGTTTGTTGGCTACCTGTATGTCTTCTTTGGAGAGATGTCTATTTAGGTCTTCCTTCCCTGTTTTTTTTTTTTTTTTGATACTGAGCGCATGAGCTGTTTGTATATTCTGGAGATTAATCTTTGGTCAGTTGCCTCATTTACGCATATTTTGTCCCATTCTGAGGGTTGTTTTTTCATCTTGTCGTCCCCTTCTCCTCCTGCTCCCAGTCCCTTCCAGCATCAGAATACTGTTTTGGGTTCAGGTTTATACTCCCTTTTTGTGTTTCCTGTCTAGAGAATATCCTGTAGCATTTGTTGGTGAGCTGGTTTGATGGTGCTGAATTTTCTCAGCTTTTGCATGTCTATAAGGCTTTTGATTTTCTCCTTCATATTTGAATGAGATCCTTGCTGGGTACAGTAATCTGGACTGTAGGTTATTTTCTTTAAGTATCACTTTAAGTATGTCCTGCCATTCCCTCCCGGCCAGAAGAGTTCCTATTGAAAGATCAGCTGTTGGAAATCCCCTTGTGTGTTATTTGTTGTTTTTCCCTTGCTGCCTTTAATATCTATTCTTTGTCTTTGATCTTTGTTAATTTGATTAATATGTGTCTTGGGACGTTTTGCCTTGGGTTTATCCTGTTTGGGACTCTCCTGGTTTCTTGGACTTGGGTGATTATTTCTTTCCCCATTTTAGGGAAGTTTTCAACTATTATCTCCTCAAGTATTTTCTTGTGATCTTTTTGTCTTCTTCTGGGACTCCTATGATTCGAATTGGGGCATTTAATATTGTTCTGGAGGTCTCTGAGATTGTCCTCATTTCTTTTAATTTGTTTTTCTTTTTTCCTCTCTGATTCATTTATTTATACCTTTCTATCTTCTACTTCACTAATCCTATCGTCTGCCTCTGTTATTCTACTATTTGTTGCCTCCAGAGTGTTTTTGATCTCATTTATTTCATTATTCATTATATATTGACTCTTTTTTATTTCTTCTAGGTCCTTGTTAAACCTTTCTTGCATCTTCCAATCCTTGTCTCCAGGCTATTTATCTGTGATTCCATTTTGATTTCAAGATTTGGAATTCTTGATCAGGTAGATTCCCTGTCTCTTCCTCTTTTGTTTGGTTTGGTGGGCATTTATCCTGTTCCTTTACCTGCTGGGTATTCCTCTGTCTCTTCTTCATGTTTATATTGCTGAGTTTGGGGTGGCCTTTCTGTATTCTGGCAGTTTGTGGAGTTCTCTTTATTGTGGAGTTTCCTCACTGTGGGTGGGGTTGTACAGGTGGCTTGTAAAAGTTTCTTGATAGGGAAGCTTGTGTTGGTGTTCTGGTGGGTGGAGCTGGATTTCTTCTCTCTAGAGTGAAATGAAGTGTCCAGTAATGAGTTATGAGATGTCAATGGTTTTGGAGTAATTTTGGGCAGCCTGTATATCAGAGCTCAGGGCTGTGTTCCTGTGTTGCTGGAGAATTTGCGTGGTATGTCTTGCTCTGGAACTTGTTGGCCTTTGGGTGGTGCTTGGTTTCAGTGTAGTTATGGAGTCATTTGATGAGCTCCTGTCAATTAATGTTTCCTGGAGTCAGGAGTTCTCTGGTGTTCTCAGGGTTTGGACTTAAGCCTCCTGCTTTTTGTTTTCAGTCTTATTTTTACAGTAATCTCAAGACTTCTCCTTCTGTACAGCACCATTGATAAAACATCTAGGTTAAAGATGAAAAGTTTCTCCACAGTGAGGGACACCCAGAGAGGTTCACAGAGTTACATGGAGAAGAGAAGTGGGAGGAGGGAGTTAGAGGTGACCTGAATGAGATGAGGTGGAATCAATAGAGGAGAGAGCAAGCTAGCCAGTAATCCACTCCCTTATGTGCACTCCACAACTGGACTGCTCAGAGATGTTCACGGAGTTATACAGAGAAGAGAAGAGGGAGGAAGGAGACAGAGGTGGCCAGGAGGATAAAAGGAGGGAATCAAAAGGAGAAAGTCAGATCCAGCCAGTAATCAGTTCCCTAAGTGTTCTCCACCTTCTGGAACACACAGAAATTCACAGAGTTGGTAGAGAAGAGAGAGGGTAGGGAGGAGACACAGGCTACCTGGTGGAGAAAAAAGAGAGTCCAAAGAGGGAGAGAGCAGTCAAACCAGTAATCTCGCTCCCAAGTAAAAATGGGTACTGAATATTGGGTTCTTAAAGGTACAAAATTGATAACAAATACCAAAAAGCAAAGATTAAAAGTCTAGAGTAGAGTTTGGAATTTCAAAAATACAATATTAAAGAAAAGAAGAAAAAAAAACAAAATCACAAAAATTATAAAATATATATGTATGTGAAGTTTGGTTTTAAAAAATAGGGTCTTTTTTTTTTGCAAAGTAATAGGTTATAAAAGTGAAAATTAAAGGAGTAATAAAGGACTTAAAAATTAAAAAAAAAAGAATGATCATAAAAATAGTAAAAATATATCTAGGACTTTCTCTGGTGGTGGTGTGAGTATTGTGGGGTCAGTTCATTTACAGATAGTTCCTTGGTCAGGCTTATATTTCTCAAGATCTATAGGCCCCTTCCTATGTAGTTGATACTAATGACAGGGCTTTAATCTATTGCACCTGTCATTTCCAGGGCGCTTCCCTCTGTTGTAGCTTCTTCTATTTGCTGATCTCTTCAGTGTCTGATTTTTGCCCTGACACAAGGGGGCGGTGGTGGACACTTTTTTTAGGCTCACTTGTTCAGTCGCACTGTGGGGAGGGAGGGACGCTGCAAACAAATAATACTGGCGTGTGCTCAAAGTGCCTCAGCCACACTGGGCCTGCCCCCACTCACGGCGCATGTACCCTCCCTGCCCACACTGCTCAGGTTCTAGGTTGCTCCACTGGGAACCATCCGAGGCCGGCCCTGGGCTGCATGCACCTCCCAGGTCTAAGCCGCTCAGGTTCAGGCACTCAGGTAGTCCTCAGAGGCGCAGACTCGGTTGGGCCTGCATTTTATGCCCGTCCCAGGTCCGAGCAGCTCAGGTGATGAGGTGTTTGGCGAGCACGGTTGCTGTGACTTATCGCCTCCCCCATCCCTGCCACTCAGTTCTCTGGTGTACAACCGGTGCACCTTCTCAGGCGGACGTTGACTGTCCAGAACCCCAAGAAGTCTTAGTTAGCAAAGAAGCCTGCTTGCAGTTTGGTAGATAATGTCTCTCTGGGGCTGTGATTGCCCCCTTCCGGCTCTGGCTGCCTGTCACCGGAGGAGGATGGTCTGCAGCTGGCTAGTTCTGTTCAGTCTTTTGTTCTGTGCGAGGGCCTGGCGGTGTCTTAGGGCTTTTCGCGTGATAGCTATCCCACAGTCTGGTTTGCTAGCCCAAGTTAGTTCGCTCAGATTTCCCTCAGGGCATGGCCATATCCTTACATTAAGCAATGCAACCCCCACTTGATAGTGCCAGGTGCAGGCCTCTGCACTGCTTCTCTGCTGGGGGGAGTTATCTTTGGACTTGTAATCTGTGGGTTTTAATTATTTATTTATTTTTCCTCCCTGTTATGTTGCCCTCTGTGCTTCCAAGGCTCTCCAAAGAGACTGCAGTGAGACTGTTTCCTGGTGTTTACAAACTTCTCTCTTTTTAGACTCCCTTCCTGGGGAGGAGCTCTGTCCCTACCTCTTTTGTCTCTTTTTTTGTCTTTTATATTTCTTCCTACCTCCTTTCGAAGACAATGGGCTGCTTTTCTGGGTATCTAATGTCCTCTGCTGGCATTCAGAAGTTTTGTGGAATTTCAGTTCAGTCCAGTCGCTCAGTTGTGTCCGACTCTTTGCGACCCCATGAATTGTAGCACGCCAGACCTCCCTGTTCATCACCATCTCGCGGAGTTCACTCAGACTCATGTCCATCGAGTCTGTGATGCCATCCAGCCATCTCATCCTCTGTCATCCCCTTTTCCTCCTGCCCCCAATCCCTCCCAGCATCAGAGTCTTTTCCAGTGAGTCAGCTCTTCGCATGAGATGGCCAAAATATTGGAGTTTGAGCTTTGGCATCGGTACTTCCAATGAACACCCAGGACTGATCTCCTTTAGGATGGACTGGTTGGACCTCCCTGCAGTCCAAGGGACTCTCAAGAGTTTTCTCCAAACCATAGTTTAAAAGCATCGATTCTTCTTTGCTCAGCTTTCTTCACAGTCCAACTCTCACATCCATACATGACCACTGGAAAAACCATAGCCTTGACTAGATGGACTTTTGTTGGCTAGGTTGCAGTAAATCCTATTTGATCCTGGCATCTGATCCTTTTAATGTGCCGTTGGACTCTATTTGCTAGTATTTTGTTGAGGATTTGTGTATGTATGTTCATCAGTGATACTGACTTGTAATTTTCTTTTTTTGTGATACCTTTGTTTGGTTTTGGTATTCAGGTAATGGTGGCCTCATAGAATGAGCTTGGGAGTTTTCTTTTCTCTGCAGTGTTTTGGAAGAGTTTGAGAAGGATACATGTTAGCTCTTTTCTAAGTGTTTGATAGAACTCCTCTTGTGAAGCCATCTGGCCCTGGCCTTTGGAATATTTTTAATCACAGCTTCAATCAGTACTTGTGATTGGTCTGCTCATATTTTCTATATCTTCCTAATTCAGTCTTGGAAGGTTTTATCTTTCTGACAGTTTGTCCATATTTGGGGCACATGGTTGTTTGTAGTAGTCTCTTATGATTTTTGGTATTTCTGCGGTGTCAGTTGTAGCTTCTCTTTTTTTCATTTCTAATTTTATAAATGTGAGTCCTCTCACTTTTTTATTGATGAGTCTGGCTAAAGGTTTATTGATTTTGTTTATATTCTCAAAGAAAAACCTTTTTGTTTCATTGATCTTTTCTATTATTTTGTCCTTATTTTATTTATTTCTGCTCTGATTGTTATGACTTCTTTCCTTATACTTACTTTGGGTTTTATTTGTTCTTTCTCTAGTTGCTTTCAGTTCAGTTCAGTTGCTCAGTCATGTCTGACTCTTTGCGACCCCATGAATCACAACACACCAGGCCTTCCTGTCCATCGCCAACTCCCGGAGTTCACTCAGACTCAGTCCATAGAGTCCATGATGCCATCCAGCCGTCTCATCCTCGGTCGTCCCCTTCTCCTCCTGCCCCCAATCCCTCCCAGCATCAGGGTATTTTCCAATGAGTCAGCTCTTCGCATGAGGTGGCCAAAGTACTGGAGCTTCAACTTTAGCATTATTCCTTCCAAAGAAATCCCAGGGTTGATCTCCTTGCAGTCCATGGGACTCTCAAGAGTCTTCTCCAACACCACAGTTCAAAAGCATCAATTCTTCGGTGCTCAGCCTTCTTCACAGTCCAACTCTCACATCCATACATGACCACAGGAAAAACCATGGCCTTGACTAGATGGACCTTGGTTGGCAAAGTAATGTCTCTGCTTTTGAATATACTATATAGGTTGGTCATAACTTTCCTTCCAAGAAGTAAGCGTCTTTTAATTTCATGGCTGCAGTCACCATCTGCAGTGATTTTGGAGCCCCCAAAAATGAGTCTGACACTGTTTCTACTGTTTCCCCATCTATTTCCCATGAAGTGATGGGACCAGATGCCATGATCTTCGTTTTCTGAATGTTGAGTTTGAAGCCAACTTTTTCACTCTCCACTTTCACTTTCATCAAGAGGCCTTTTAACTCCTCTTCACTTTCTGCCTTAAGGGTGGTGTCATCTGCATATCTGAGGTTCTTGATATTTCTCCCGGCAATCTTGATTCCTTCCAGCTTGTGTTTCTTCCAGTCCAGCGTTTCTCATGATGTACTCTGCATATAAGTTAAATAAGCAGGGTGACAGTATACAGCCTTGACGTACTCCTTTTCCTATTTGGAACCAGTCTGTTGTTCCATGTCCAGTTCTAACTGTTGCTTCCTGACCTGCGTACAGATTTCTCAACAGGCAGGTCAGATGGTCTGGTATTCCCATCTCTCTCAGAATTTTCCACAGTTTGTTGTGATCCACGCAGTCAAAGGCTTTGGCATAGTCAATAAAGCAGAAATAGATGTTTTTCTGGAACTCTCTTGCTTTTTCGATGATCCAGCGGATGTTGGCAATTTGATCTCTGGTTCCTCTGCCTTTTCTAAAACCAGCTTGAACATCAGGGAGTTCACGGTTCACGTATTGCTGAAGTCTGGCTTGGAGAATTTTGAGCATTATTTTACTAGCATGTGAGATGAGTGCAATTGTGCGGTAGTTTGAGCTTTAGGTATAAGTTAAGGTGGTTTACTTGAGATTCTACTTATTTCTTGAGGTGAGAATCTATTGCTATAAACTTCTGTCTTAGATCTGCTTTTGCTACATCCCAGACTCTGACCTGGCCCAACTTCTGCATGTACTGCTACTGCTGAGTCGCTTCAGTTGTGTCCGACTCTGTGTGACCCCAGAGATGGCAGTCCATCAGGCTCCCCTGTCCCTGGGATTCTCCAAGCAGGAACACGAGTGGGTTGCCATCTCCTTCTCCAATGCATGAAAGTGAAAAGCGAAAGTGAAGTCGTTCAGTCGTGTCTGACTCTTCGCGACCCCATGGACTGCAGCCCACCAGGCTCCTCCATCCATGGGGTTTTCCAGGCAAGAGTACTGGAGTGGGGTGCCATCGCCTTCTCCGTGTACTACTTTCCCTCAAAGTCCACTGCTGCTAAAGCTAGACTTGTGTTAGTTGTGGGACACTTGTCTTTTCAGATATCCCACAGATGCACGGTTTACCAGACTGATTGCAGGGATTTAGTCTGAGGCTTGTGCAGCTACCTGGAGAAGAGTTCATTCCTCTAACTTAGTTGCACAGCCCCTGAGGCTTTTTTGGCCCCAGGTCTGCATGTAAACCCCCTTCAGGCATCTGTTCTACACCCATGCAAAAGGGAGCGAAAGCAATGGCTGACTGAGGCAGACTTACTCAGGCCCACAGGGCTGTGCAGCCACACTGGGGTGTGTGTGAATTGCCTGTGGTGGTGGAGATTGGCAGGCAGTTGGGCAACAGAATGGGGCATGCTTACTCTGGTGGGAGTCCCTCCAGGTGTATGTGGAGGCAGAGGCTGGCATGTGGGGACACCCCC
This sequence comes from Aepyceros melampus, assembly GCA_006408695.1. Lineage (NCBI taxonomy): Eukaryota > Metazoa > Chordata > Mammalia > Artiodactyla > Bovidae > Aepyceros > Aepyceros melampus. The sequence continues at coordinate 61,311 of SJXQ01006881.1, read as the reverse complement.
CCCCCCCCCCCCCCCTCAATGGCTGACTGAGGCAGACTTACTCAGGCCCACAGGGCTGTGCAGCCACACTGGGGTGTGTGTGAATTGCCTGTGGTGGTGGAGATTGGCAGGCAGTTGGGCAACAGAATGGGGCATGCTTACTCTGGTGGGAGTCCCTCCAGGTGTATGTGGAGGCAGAGGCTGGCATGTGTGCACACCCCCCCCGCCCCCCCACTCCACATGCCACTCAAGTGGTGCCTCATTTCCTAGGCAAACCATACTTCCTTTAGGGCCGTTCCACTCGGGGCCTCACACTCCTTTTCTCTTTCTTGTATTCTCAGGGTCAATAGCAGTCCTCTCTCTACATCCGTTCTCTTGTTCAGTCATGTCTGACTCTTTGCGACCCCGGGGACTGCAACACAGCAGTCTTCCCTGTCCTTCACAGTCTCTCAGAGTTTGCTCAAGCTTTTGTCCATTGAGTAGATGATGGCATCCAACCATCTTGTCTTCTGTTGTCCCATTCTCCCCCTGCCTTCAATCTTGCCCTGCATCAGGGTCTTTTCCAGTGAGTCAGCTCTTCACATCAGGTGTCCAAACTACTGGAGCTTCAGCTTCAGCTTCAGCATCAGTCTTTCCAGTGAATATTCAGGGTTCATTTCCTCTAGGATTGACTGGTTTGATCTCCTTGCTGTCCAAGGGACTCTCAAGAGTGTTCTCCAACACCACAGTTCGAAAACATCAATTCTTTGGTGCTGCAGTCCATGGGGTCGCAAAGAGCTGGACACGACTGAGTGATTGAATAACAACACAGCCTTCTTTATGGTCCAACTCTCACATCCGTACATGACTACTGGAAAAACCATAGCTTTGACTATACGGACCTTTGTAAGCAAAGTAATGTCTCTGCTTTTTAATATGCTGTCTAGGTTTGTCATAGGTTTTCTTCCAAGGAGTAAGCATCTTTTAATTTCATGGCTGCAGTCACCATCTGCGGTAATTTTTAAGCCCAAGAAAATAAAGTCTGTCATTGTTTCCATTGTTTCCTTATCTATTTGCCACGAAGTGATGGGATCAGATGCCATGATCTTAGTTTTTTGAATGTTGAGTTTTGAGCCAGCTTTTTCACTCTTTTTTCACTTTCATCAAGAGGCTCTTTAGTTCCTCTTCACTTTCTGCCTTAAGGGTGGTGTCATCTGCATATCTGAGGTTATTGATATTTCTCCAGGCAATCTTGATCCAGCATGTGCTTCATCCAGCCTGGCATTTATCTTGAGTACTCTGCATATAAGTTAAATAAGCGGATTGACATATATTGTATTGTACTTGACATATATTGTCAAGTACAGCCTTGACATACTCCTTTCCCAATTTTGAAGCAGTCTGTTGTTCCATGTCCTGTTCTAACTATTGCTTCTTTGACCTGCATACAGATTTCTCAGGAGACAGGTCAGGTGGCCTGGTATTACCATCTCTTTGAGACTTTTTTTTACAATTTGTTGTAATTTACATAGTCAAAGGCCTTAAGTTGTCAATGAAGCAGTAGTAGATGTTTTTCTGGAATTCTCTTACTTTTGCCATGATTCAACAGAGGTTGGCAATTTGATCTCTGGTTCCTCTGCCTTTTCTAAATCCAGCTTGAACATTTGGAAGTTCTGTGTTCATATACTGTTGAAGCCTAGAATTGTGAGCATTACTTTGCTAGCATGTGAAATGAGTACAAATGTCCGGTAGGTTGAACATTCTTTGACATCGCCTTTCTTTGGGATTGAAATGAGAACTGCCCTTTTCCAGTCCTGTGGCCACTGCTGAGTTTACCAAATTTGGTGGCATATTGAGTGCAGCACTTTAACAGCATCATCTTTTAGGATTTGAAGTAGTTCAGCTGGAATTCCTTCATCTTTGTGCTCTTAGCCCCTCGGTTTTGTACTCAGTCCTCTCAGCCCCCACCAGTATTGGCAAAATCCTGTCTTGGTCAAGTGGCACCCAGGGCTGATTTTGAAGGGGGCTTTGGGATAGACGATGCTCAGGATGCTGGAGCCTATCCTGGCAGAGGAGACCTTGGCTTGAGGTGTGTTTGGAGGGTGAGCCTGCTCAGATGAGTGCATCTCCCAGTGCTTGTATGGGCTGAAGCAGGTGGCTGGGGATGGGGATCAAAATGATAGCCCCCTGTTGCTCACCACTTAGCAGTGGTGCCTTGCTTCTATGGTGTCCTGGCCTTCTTCTGCTGACTTTCCCAGTTGTTGAACTCCTTACTCCTGCCATTCAGGCTCTCTTCACAACCACCAGCTGTCCCCTTCCTGGGTCCATGTCCAAATCCCACTTTCCAGCACCCAGCCCTCCTCTTGACAGAAGACACATGACTCAGGCTGGGCTGGGCAGGGCTGCAGTAGAGGCCGTGTGCACAGTTCTTCCTTTGTCCTGCCTTTCACAGATGGTCCACCGTATTCTCCTTTGATCTCTGAAGGTCCCTTTCTGTCCCCGCAGATTTTCCCACCTTGAGGGGATTTTCTGATTGCCAGAACCTCTTCTTGCCTTCAGCTTTCCCCCAGGGTTGCTGGTCCTTTTTTTGATTCTTTTTTTTTTTCCTTTCTTTTTTCCTACCCCACTGTGAGGGGATTTTTCTTGTCCTTTTATGCGTTCGGAGTCTTCTTCTAATATTCAGCAGGTACTCTGTGTGAGAATTGTTCCATTTATAGATATATTCTGGATGTACTGCTGAGGAGACATGAATTCCCTGTCCTTCTCTTCCACCATCTCTTTGATAGTTTTTGAAGGAAGCAAAAGTGTGACAACGGTGATACACTCTTTCACTTTAAATTAGGGTCATCCAGGTCAGTCTGAATTCTGACGATATGTTAAATTTCTGATTTGTAGACATGGGCATTTTTTCTTGTTGAATACAGTATTGCATTCCCTTTTAGACATCTCTCTTATGCAAAAGAAGACAGGAGAAAAATAAGCCTCTACCCAGCGAAAAGGAAAATAGTAGCTTATGTATATTGAGTTCTTATTATATGACAGGCACTATTCTAAGTACTTTTTCTTTGTACTGGTTTATTTAATATTTCTAACTCTGAGACACAGTTACTCTTTATAGTCTCATTTTATAGATGAGGAAGCTAACACAGAGATGTTAAGTGATTTACCAAAAGTCTTGTAAGTAACAGTTGGCACAGCAGGGATCCAAATCCCAGCTGTTCAACATCACTGTCTATTAATACTCTGCTGAATTGTCACTTAAAGTAGAAAGTTATATAATTATTTTAATTTTGGTTTTGATGATGTAAATGTGACACTCTCTCTCTCGGTAGAAATTTGGTTTCTGTTTATAAGGTCTCCACTGAAGTGATGAAGTGCATGTAGCCTATTCCTGATGCACTCTACCTTTGTAATATCTATAATAGCTCAAACTGCTTGAAGGAAAAAAGAAGGATGTGAAAAACAGTGCTACATGGATTCAGTTACTTGGTTAATTGCTTTATATTCCACTCGAGGCTTGCTGGAATTGTCTCTATTTAGAAATCTAAAATTTCCCATAATGAACTAAATTAATTCTGTCCTGAACATTCTTTTTGCCTAGCATGTTTCGCCAAGGGATGCATGACTTGAAAGTCTGGCCTAATGTAGAAGCAGATGGATCAGAACCCACCAAAACTCCTGGCAGAACTAGCAGTACTCTCTCAGAGGATCAGATGAGTCGCCTTGCCAAGGTAAAAAAGAAATTACTGAAACAGGTGGAAAGCTTTGAAAGATAATCTGTTGTATAAATTGATATTATGAATTCTGTGAGGTTACTTTTTAATTTAAATTCAATCTTTTAATAATAGTTTTATTGAAATATAATTCACGTACCAAAATGTTCACACTTGGAAAGTGTACTATTCAGTGATTTTTTTTTTTTTTTTAGTGAATTCACAGAGTTGTGCATTCATTACCACTCTACCTTTAGACCATTTTTATAAAAAATGTAACCGTGTACCCATTAGCAGTCATTCCCTGTTCCCTCTTCTCTCCAGCCCCTACCAATTACTAATCTACTTTCTATCTCTGGATTTTCCAGAATTGGATATTTCATGTAAAGAGAATCATGTAATTTATTGCTTTTTGTGTCTGAAACTCCAACGGATTTGAAAGCATAGAGCTTTTGGTGATACTTTCAGGATGATCACCTCCCTTTTTTTGGTCACATAATCTGAAAGATGCATGTGTTATTACATGCTGCCGATTCTTATATTGTTTGAAAATGAAAATTTCTTATACTAGCTAGTTTAAAATGCCCTCACTCCACCATACTCCTCTTTTATAAACTGAATTATTACCTTTTTCTTTCAGAATTGTGTTAATGAAGTGTTTTCGTTTAGGTTTTGTATTTCTAAGTTAAATTCCTTTTTTAAATCACAACAGTTTAACTTATTTTGTGAATATCTGTTCAAAAAGTACTATGTTACATAGTAGCTTCCCACCAGCTGTCTGTTTTACACATGGTGGTGTGTTATGGCCGTGCTGCTTTCTCAGTTCGTCCCACTTTCTTTCCCTGGCTGTGTCTGCACGTTCGTTCTCTACATCTGTGTCTCTATTGCTGCAAACAGCACAGGGAACTATATTCAATATCTTGTAATAACCTGTAATGGAAAATAATTGAAAAAAGTGATCAGTATCTTGTTATAACCTGTGTTGGACAATGATTGAAAAAAATATACGCAAACACATGTTTGTTCGAATCACTTTGCTGTACATGTGAAACATAATAATGTAAATCAGCTATACTTGAACAAAAAGACTGTGGCAGAAAGGAAAAGTACTATGTTAGATACTGTTCCTTTTACAATTCTTTAGTTAAGAGATGAGACTTTAATATGTAGTTTTCCTTTCTGATCTTACATGGATGACTCTATAATGTCTTGAGAAAGTTTTGGTGCCAAACATTTTACAACTTGTTGCCTCAACCTACATGTGGAAGAAATCCTAATTATAAAGAATAAGCACTTGGAGTGTCTAAGCTTTGTGCTTCAATATAATTTTTTTTCAAGTTTATTCTGTCTTTTTATATGTCTCTTTTATGGAAAAATTGTATCAGAGCTTCTTAATAAGCATTTTGACCAAATTGTCCTCCATAAGTACTATTCCCCTCCATAATTAAATAATTAAAACTTAGCTTTCAGTTCAGCTACTCATTTTGAGATTTTGTTGACATTCTTATAATATAGGAAACCTCTTACACTTTTCATATGTGTACTTTCTCTTTGAGAATTTATCTTAATGATGCTATTTTATTGAAGCTACTCTCTGACTTTTATAAACTGTGAATAATAGAAATTGTATCAAATCACCTCATTTATAAGCTGTAAGCTTATATCTCAAGTACAGGAAAACCTCTTAAATTGTCTTTAAGAACAGCATTCATTATGAAAATGAATATTATGATTCATGTAATAACACAATTCTGAATTTGAGGAGAAATGGCTAAGTCAAGAAATATAAAGCTATGTAGTTGCACAGTGCACTCACTTTGTTTCCTTTATATTAAACAAATATTACAGGCTTCTATTCATATGTTCATAATTTTTTCCCAATTACTTTTTTTTATTTTTTTAAATTATGACTTTAATTGAATGTTTATAGTAGAAATTTTGCTTTTCACGATTTAATAATTGCAATGAAAATTTTACTTTTAGTAGTCAATTTAAGGTAACCAACCTTGCAAATAAATATTAACAAGTATCATAAATACCAATAAATATAAAAGAACATGTAAAATTTCAAAATTTCTGTCAGAACTTATAGTTGACATCTTTGATTCATAGAAGAGTAGGATCATATACTCTTAAAACACCCTTACAGCAAAGATGAACATAAAACCGCTTTATGCTTTTATTATATATATTAGTATTGTTGTTGCTGTTGTGTTGCCGTTGTTCAGTTGTGAAGTTGTGTCTGACTCTTTGCCACCACATAGATGGCAGCATTCCAGGCTCTTCTGTTCTCCACTATCTCGTGGTTCAGTTCAGTTGCTCAGTTGTGTCTGACTCCTTGCGATCCCATGGACTAAAGCATGCTAGGCTTCCCTGTCCATCACCAACTCCTGGAGCTTGCTCAAAATCATGTCCATCGAGTTGGTCATCTCATCCAACCATATCATTCTCTGTCATCTCCTTCTCCTCCTGCCTTCAGTCTTTCCTAGCATCAGGGTCTTTTCCATTGAGTCAGTTCTTTGCATCAAGTGGCCAAAGTATTGGAGTTTCAGCTTTCGCATCAGTCCTTCCAATGAATATTCAGGACTGATTTCCTTTAGGATGGACTGGTTTGATCTCCTTGCAGTCCAAGGGACTCTCAAGAGTCTTCTCCCTACTACAATTAAAAAGCATCAATTCTTTGCCCCTCAGCTTTCTTTATATTCCAACTCACATCCATACATGACTACTGGAAAGACCATAGCTTTGACTAGACGGATTTTTGTTGGCAAAGTAATGTTTCTTTTGTTTAATATGCTGTCTAGGTTGGTCATAACTTTTCTTCCAAGTAGCAAGCGTAGAGTACTTCAGCAGTGGCTCAGACGGTAAAGCGTCTGCCCGCAATGCGGGAGACCCGGGTTTGATCCCTGGGTTGGGAGGATCCCTTGGAGAAGGAAATGGCAACCCACTCCAGTACTCTTGACTGGAAAATTCCATGGACTGAGGAGCCTGATAGGCTGCAGTCCATGGGTTGCAAAGAGTCGGACATGACTGAGCAACTTCACTTTCACTTTCACTTTAATTGCATGGCTGCACTCACCATCTGCAGTGATTTTGGAGCCCAAGAAAATAAAGTCTCTCACTGTTTCCATTATTTCCCCGTCTATTTGCCATGAAGTGATGGGACTGGATGCCATGATCTTAGTTTTCTGAATGTTGAGTTTTAAGCCAACTTTTTCATTCTCCTCTTTCACTTTCATCAAGAAACTCTTTAGTTCTTCTTCACTTTCTGCCATAAGAGTGGTGTTATCTGCATATCTGAGGTTATTGATATTTTTCCCAGCAATCTTGATTCCAACTTGTGCTTCATCCAGCCCGGCATTTTTCATGATGTACTTTGCATATAAGTTAAATAAGCAGGTTGACAATATGCAGCCTTGACGTACTCCTTTCCCGATTTGAAGTTTGCTCAGATTCATGTCCATTGAGTCGGTGATGCTATCTAACCACCTCACCTTCTCCCGCCCCCTTGTCCTTTTACCTTCAATCTTTCCCAGCATCAGGGTCTTTTCCAGTAAGTCAACTCTTTACTTCAGTTGGCCAGAGTATTGGAGCTTCAGCTTCAGCATCAGTCTTTCCCAAGAATATTTAGGGTTAATTTCTTTCAGAATGACAGGTTTCATGATCTCTTTGCAGTTAGGAAACTTTCAGTAGTCTTTTCCAGCACCACAGTTTGAAAGCATTAATTCTTCAGTGCTCAGCCTTCTTTATCGTCCAACTCTCACATCTATACATGACACTGGAAAAAACATTGCTTTGACTATATGCACCTTTGTCTTTGACAAAGTGATATCTCTGCTTTTTAATACACTATCTAGGTTTGTCATAGTTTTCTTCCTTTTAATTTCATGGCTGCAGTCTCTGTCTGCAGTGATTTTTGGAGCCCAGGAAAGTAAAATCTATCGCTGCTTCCACTTTTTCATTTTTTATTTGCTATAAAGTGATGGAACTGTGTAAATCATGGTCTAGTTTTTTGATTGTTGAGTTTTAAGCCAGGTTTTTCATTCTCCTCTTTAACTCTTATCAAGATGCTCTTTAGTTTCTCTTCCCTTTCTGCCCTTAGTGATATCATCTGAATTTCTGAAGTTGTTGATATTTCTCCCAGCACTCTTGATTCCAGCTTGTAATTCATCCAGCTCCACATTTCACATGATGTACTCTGCATATAAGTTATGTAAACAAGGTGACAATATACAGCCTTGTTATACTTCTTTCCCAGCTTTGAAGCAATCTGTTGTTCCATATCCAGTTCTAACTGTTGCTTCTTGACCCACATACATGTTTCTCAGGAAATAGGTAAGGTGGTCTGATACTCTCATCTCTTTAAGAATTTTCCATAGTTCATTGTGATCACACAGTGAAAGGCTTTAGCGTAGTCAATGAAGCAGAAATATATGTTTTTCTGGAATTCCCTTGCTTTCTCATGATCCAACAAATGTTCACATTTTGCTCTCTAGATCCTCTGCCTTTCCTAAATCCAGCTTGTTCGTCTGGAAGTTCTTGGTTCATGTACTGCTGAAGCCAAGCCTGAAGCATTTTGAGCATAACCTTGTTAGCATGTGAAATGAGTGCAGTTTTATGGTAGTTTGAACATTCTTTGGCCTTGCCCTTGGAATGAAAATTGACCTTTTCCAGTCCTGTGGCCATAGCTGAGTTTTGGTGACATATTGTATGACAAATTTGCTAACATATTATATGGAGCACTTTCACAGCAGCATCTTTTAGGATTTTAAATAGCTCAGCTAGGTACCCATCACTTCCACTAGTTTTGTTTGTAATAATACTTTCTAAGGCCTATTTGACTCCAGGATGTCTGGGTCTAGGTGAATGACCACACCATCATGGTTATCTGGGTCATTAAGACCCTTTCCACATAGTTCTGTGTATTCTTGAGACCTTTTCTTAATCCCTTCTGCTTCTGTTAGTTCATTACTGTATCTGACCTTTATCATGCCCATCCTTGCATGAACTGTTCCCTTGATATCTCCCAATTTTCTTGAAGAGGTGGCTAGTCTTTGCCATTCTACTGTTTTTCTCTGTTTCTTCACATTGTTCATATAAGAAGGCCTTTTTATTTTTCCTTGCTATTCTCTGGAACTCTGCATTCATTTGAATGTATCTTTCCCTTTCTCCCTTGTCTTTTGCTTCTCTTCTTTCCTCAGCTATTTGTAAAGCCTTCTTACACAACCACTTTACCTTCTTGCATTTCTTTTTCTTGGGGATGGTTTTGGTTGCCTCCTCCTGTACAGTGTTATAAACCTCCGTCTGTAGTTTTACTTTACTTTATCAGATCTAATTCCTTACATCTATACGTCACTTCCATTATATAATCATAAGGGATTTGATTTCAGTCGCACCAGAATGGCCTAATGGTTTTCCCTACTTTCTTCAATTTAAGCCTGAATTTTGTAGTAAGGAGCTCATGATCTGAGTCACAGTCAGCTCCAGGTCTTGTTTTTACTGACTGTATTGAGCTTTTCCATCATTGGCTGCAAAGAGTGCAATAAATCTGATTTCAGTATTGACTATCTGGTGATGTCCATGTGGAGAGTCTCCTCTTGAGCTGTTGGAAATAGTGTTTGCTATGACCAGTTTGTTCTCTTGACGAGACCCTGTTAGCTTTTGCCCTGTTTGATTTTATATTCCTGTGTAGCGGTTCAAATTCTGTGATTCTAAAAGCATGACATAGCAGATAATGAGGATTTTTTTCTCTCCACCTTGGTAGAAGAAAAAACATGCAGTCATCGTTTGGCAGTTGTGGGATTGTTGTTCATGCCATTCCTTTTTTTCTGTAAAACATATGCCTGGAGTAAAGCATCGTTCAGGAACTGCCTGATGCAAATGATCTGGCTATGCTCTTAGATTTTGTTTTTGTTATTGTTTGATTAGTGCCTGTTTCTTGACTTAAATTTTTCAGACTGGCTTTCTGAGTATTTCCTTTCTTTTATACTAGAAAAAGTATACTTTGATATTTGTTTTGATCTTATTTTCTAAACTTATCAAAGAGGGTACACTTTGATACTAGGTATGCTCTGAACTTAAAATATTTTTTGGTATTGTATTTTCTTCAAATTATACCACAGTCGCTCTTTCCCCCTCTTTCTCTCTTCCTCTCAGTTTTCTGGTTCCACATTGATTGTCATTCTCATCTACAAAATATTTTGAAACTGTCTGTGGTGCAATATACTTTTAAAACCTGGGGAAAGAATGTCTGTGCTCATTTTTCCATTTTCATGTAAAAGGAACAGATACTTCTATTTCTCACACTATCATTTTAAGAAAAGAAATGAATATTTTAATAGATGATGTTTAAGTGGTTAGAACTGAATGATTTCTTTTGCATTGTACTTTGATTTTTCAGCCAGTGAATTTACTCTGATGGTTTTTAATTGTTAAGAAGGTGGCTTTGTTAGCAGAAGGAATCTGGAGACTCTTCCTACTGTGGGCCTTGGTTCTTGGAAGGGATGCAAAGAATTTAAGGTCTTACCCCATTGCAAGAAGGTTTGTTAACAATAAGGAAAGAAAGAACAGATTGCAAAGAGTTGGACCTGACTGAGTGCACACAAAGAACAGAGAGAACACTTCATGAGAGAGGTGGGCCGCCAAGGGAGGCAAATTTCCCTGGAGGGTTGGGGTACAAGAGTTTTTAAGGCAGGATCATTTGCATAATCCAGGGAGTTTATTGAGTAACAGCTGCAAGTTAAGTAATATGGAAGGATGGTCTGCTGTGCGTGTCCTTCGCATAATTCAGTCTGTTATAATTAGATGTGTGTTTTCAAGGAATATTTATGAGCAGTTAAAGTCCAGTGGCCACCAAAGGTTACCTTAGTACTGGATAGTTAGGGGTGTGTCAGTGTGCTAGAGTAGGGAAAGTCCTGCCAGTAGGGCTGTTGGGGGGATTTTAAAGCCGCCTGACTATTTTTGGAGTACTGGTGGGCATATTAGGGGCAGGACTGGTAAGCTGCTTAGTGAGGTTATAGGGCTCTTGGTTAGTTGAAGGGACCGCCTCTCATTGCACACCGCTACCTTCCTGTCGATCAGCTTAAATGTAAAAAGATGTGTGTTAATCTTAATAATAGCAAAGTGTAGTTTCCATGCATCCTGTAAGCCAAAATAAATAGCAAAGTGACAGTTTTCAAACTACAGTTTAAGAGAGTTTATTCAGTTAAAGAACTGCTTTAGTCTTGGCTGCTTCCAATTAATAGAATAAAGGGGCTGGAAATGAAGATGAACTTTTTAAATGGCCTGTGAAAAGACAGTGTTATATAATTACTAAGCAAAGAACCTCAAAATCAAGTGATACTAAATATTCTAATTCTTATTGATATATCTGAAAGTAAATTATAACTGCAATTTGAATAATGGAAGTTTAAAAGCCTGATTTCTAGGTTTAACATTTTTTTAAGAGTTTAAATCCTCCTGGAATAGTTTTAGTGGAGTTAACCTTTAATGATTTTACATCATTTTTTGAACATGCCTAATTTTCATTTGAGGAAAAATTGAGAGTAAGAAAAGGAAACAGAACTCAATAGTCTTCAGTTTAGTTCTTACTTTTTATAACTTGAATTTCTTAGACTTAGTAGGGAACAGGAAGAAAGTGAATGTATTGAAATATACTCTTTCCCCCATCTTCCTTTTTGTCTTCTCTTTCCCATCTCTAAATTTCCCCAATTAATTTGTATTAATGTATAGTAACTTTCTGTTAGAATTGATTTGTGAAAATAAAAAAGGCCTGATCTCTTGGGCATTTTATACACTTTGGTTGTCTGGGAGCCAACCTTTGAATAATTGTGGGTGTTACTTGAGCTCCATTTTTCAACTTGTCATATTTTAAGAGTTTTATGACTAGGATGCATATCCACCTGGGGTTTTGGATGTGACTACTAAGTTTTAGTGTTTGATTTATATTTGAGTTCATGTCTTTAGATAAAAGCGTCCATCTCCACTGTCTTCATTTTAGCAGCTCTGCTTGTTGCCTTTGGAATGTGCTTTAGTTTCTGTCAATTTGATTAAGAGGAGGCAAAAGAAAGTAAGGACTATTTGAAAAATGCTTTGTGGTCTGTGCAACACAGATAGGGTAGGGATTCTTAGGGAGAGGGTATAGATGAACACTGCTACAGGGAAGTTGTGGTAGGATGTGGTTGTTTCAGGCTGACCCTTAGAGTGCCTTGAAGGGGAAATTGTGGGTCCAGAATTCAGACTCAGGTTTGTAATCACAGGAACTGGATTTTTTTTAGTTTATCCAGAAAAAGTTAGTATCTTGAACATAGGTTCATGCCAGTCAATTCAAAGGGTTATTTTTAACCTTATGATGTAGACTGTACTATCATAATAGCCTCAAATCACATATTGCAACTTAATTAAAATTAAATAAAATTTAAAATCAGTTGCTTTGTTACCATAATCACATTTCAGGTGCTCAGTAGCCACATGTGGCTAGTGGTTACCTAGTAGACAGTGCAGGTAGGGAAATATTTCCATTATTGCTGAAAGTTCTATTGAGCAAGTTCTATTGAGCAGCACTGGTCTAGAATGCCAATTTAATAATTTTTAAATGGTGAGTAACCATATTATCTTTACGGTAACCATATTACTTGTGCCTGTTACCCAGGACACCATTTTTCAAGGCAAGTTGCAAATTAAATTAGCCTTCAGGAGATTATTAATTTCTTAATCAAGAAGGACCTTGAAGGAGCTAGAAAGTTTGTGAGATATTTCTCTCAGTTTGAGGAAATCTTTAAAGTTCTTTCCTCTTTCTCTCTTGACATTTCTCTAGTTTCTTGAATATACTGTATGTTGTGAATAAACATTGACTAATTATCATGATTACAAAATAATCCTTTACAGTTGAGATTAAGGTAATGATAAATTTTCTGGTTACAAAATTTTATGAAATGAAATTGAGACTATTTAAATTATTTTACAGTACTAATTGACCTGCTAAAATATTTACCCTTAAAAGTAAATACTTTACAAAGAATGAACTGCATTGAATGGGTACTTGTCTTGAGGTATGAATTTAGAGGAGTTCACTGAGATTTTAAGTATGTGGACAAGTCCTCTTTATTGCCACCGTCATCACTTCTTCTTGTTGAAAATACACTCCTAAATGTTGGAGATTTAAGAACTAGATTACCAGGTTGAAGCTGTTATTATTATTAGTGACATTATGAGTAATATTAAAACAATAATAATCACCTTGCATGTATAAACAGCATTAATAGCTTTAAAACCCTTTAGCATGAATGAGGAACTAAAATGGAGACTGTTTTTCATTCAAATTCCGACTGTGTCTTGTTCACTTGTGATAGTGGATAGCTACTTAACCTTTACGAAGTCATGAATTCCTCATCTATAAATAGGAGTAACTATTATATCTACTTTTTTGAGTTTCTATGAAGACTAGATATAAATGAGGTTAAATAAATATTTAAAGGATTTAACATATGATGGGACAGTTGTTCAGTCACTAAGTCATGTCTGACACTTTGTGACCCTGTGGACTATAGCACGCCAGGCTTCCCTGTCGTTCACTATTTCCCAGAGTTTGCTCAAACTCATTTCCATTGAGTTGGTGATGCCATCCAACCATCTTACCTCTATTGCTCCCTTCTCCTCCTGCCCTCAATCTTTCCCAGCATCAGGGTCTTTTCCAGTGAGTTGGCTCTTTGCCTCAGGTGGCAAAACTATTGAAACTTCAGCTTCAGCATCAGTCCTTCGGATGAATATTCAGGGTTGATTTTCTTTAGGATTGACTGGTTTGATCTCCTGCAGTCCAAGGGACTCCCAAAAGTCTTCTCCACCACTGCAGTTCAAAAGCATCAATTCTTGGTCACTTAGCCTTCTTTACGGTCAACTCTCACATTTGTACATGACTACTGGAAAAACCATATGTGTGTTAGTCACTTAGTCACATCTGACTCTTTCTGACCAGAGAGACTGTAGCCCTCCAGGCTTCTCTGCACATGGAATTCTCCAGGCAGGAATACTTGAGTGGGTGGCCATTCCCTTCTCCAGAAAATCTTCCTGACCAAAGGTTCAAACCTGTGTCTCCTGGGATTGCAGGTGGATTCTCTACTGTCTGAGCCACCAGGGAATCCCAGAAAAACCATAGCTTTGACTATACAGCCTTTTGTCGGCACAGTGGTATCTCTGCTTTTTAATATGCTATCTAGGTTTGTCATAGCTTTTTTTCCATGGAGCAAGCGTCTTAATTTCATGGCTACAGTCACCTTCCGCAGAGATTTTGGAGCACAAGAAAATAAAGTCTATCACTATTTCTACTTTTCCTCGGTTTGCCATCAAGTGATGATGCTGGATGCCGTGATCTTAGGTTTTTGAATGTTGAGTTTTAAGCCAGCTTTTCCACTCTCCTCTTCCACCTTTATCAAGAGGCTCTTTAGTTGTTCTTCCCTTTCTGCCATTAGGGTGGTGTCATGCATATCTGAGGTTGTTGATATTTCTTCTGGCAATCTTAATACCAGCTTGTGATTCATCCAGCTTGGCTTCCCTGGTGGCTCAGATGGTAAAGAATCTGCCTGCAATGCAGGAGACCTAGGTTCGATACCTAGATTGGGAAGATCCCCTGAAGGAGGGCATGACAGCCCACTCCAGTATACTTGCCAGGAGAATCCTCATGGATAGGGGAGCCTGGCGGGCTACAGTCCAAGGGGTTGCAAAGAGTGGGATACAACTGAGCAACTAAGCACACAGCACATTCTGCATATAAGTTAAATAAGCATAGTGACAGTCACTATATAGCCTGTTGTACTCCATTGCCAGTTTAGAACCGTACATTGTTCCATGTCTTGTTTTACCAGTTGCTTTTTTTACCCGCATATAGGTTTCTCAGGAGACAAGTAACATTGTCCGGTACTCCCATCTCTAAGAATTTCCCACAGTTTGTTGTGATCCACACAAAGGCTTTAGTGTAGTCAATGAAGCAGAAGTAGATGTTTTTCTGGAATATCCTCAGTTTTTCTGCAATCCAGTGAATGTTGGCGATTTGATCTTGTTCCTCTACCTTTGGAATTCCAGCTTGTACATCTGGAAGGTCTTGGTTCACATACTCCTGAAGCCTAGTTTGAAAGAGTTTGAGCATAACCTTGCTGACATGTGAAATGAACGTAAATGTGTGTTAGTTTGAACCTTCTTTGGCATTGCCCTTCTTGGGGATTGGAATGGACACTGACCTTTTCCAGTCCTGTGGCCACTGTTAAGTTTCCCAAATTTGCTGACATGTTGAATATAACACTTTAACAGCATCTTAGGATTTTAAATAGCTCTGCTCAGATGCCGTCACCTCCACCAGCTTGTTCATAGTAGTGCTTCCTAGACAGTATTGAGCACTCATAAATGTTAGCTGCTGTTATTTGGTCTTATTTGCTTTGCCTTCATTTGAATCTAACAAGTGTAATGATTGGCTTTGTAATATACACTATTTTTATTCTCATGAAATGTACATTGTTTTTAAACTACTGAAAGGATGGAAACTTAGAGAAGTTAAGTGATGTATTTTAATGATTCAAGTAAACAGAAAATTGTTTTACCAGGACCTGAAATCAGGTCTTTAAATCCTTTTTATATATATCTTTCTAAAGATAAGTATCAGTATCATGGTTTAGATTTAGGGTTGTGAAGAATTAGTTTGCATAGAGAATGTTAAAAAGTAGAGACATTACTTTGCCAAGAAAGGTCCATCTAGTCAAGGCTATGGTTTTTCCAGTAGTCATGTATAGATGTGAGAGTTGGACTATAAAGAAAGCTGAGCACTGAAGAATTGTTGCTTTTAAACTGTGGTGTTGGAGAAGACTTTGAGAGTCCCTTGGACTGCCAGGAAGTCCAACCAGTCCATCCTAAAGGAAATCAGTCCTGAATATTCATTGGAAGGACTGATGCTGAAGCTGAGATTCCAGTATTTTGGCCACCTGATGTGAAGAACTGACTCATTTGAAAAGACCCTGATGCTGGTAAAAACTGAAGGCAGGAGGAGAAGGAGATGACAGAGGATGAGATGGTTGGGTGGCATAACTGACTCCATGGACATGAGTTTGAGCAAACTCTGGGAATTGGTGAAGGACAGGGGAGCCTGATGTGTTGCAGTCCATGGGATTGCAAGGAGTTGGACACGGCTGAGTAACTGAACTGAACTGAGAGAATGTCATTATTATCAAGAATGTTAAACTTGAAAGGTAGAAGAGGCAGAAAGAGTATGAAATGAAAAAATGTAATTGGTTGGCCTTAATGTTTATTTGTTTTTTTCTGTAAGATGACTCTTACTTGTCTTTAACTTCATTCAAAACAATTTTTTAGATTATATTGTGACAGCAGTCATATCAGCATGCATTTTAAAAAGAAGCAAACTTTTGTTTTCTTTTGGCAACATGTCCCTTTGTTTGTTTTTTAATTTTTTAAATTATGAATAAGTAAACCAGTAGATCCCACCCAGTATGTATAGGATTTGATTTTATTGTGATCCTACCATTTCATTGTGGCTTCTCCTTTTTCTTGGAATAAAGGGTTTCTTTTTTTGTGTGGTTTCCAGGGTCCTTCTGTTGATGGATGTTCAACAGCTAGTCCGGATTTGGGGCCTCTCACAGGAGGAGATGAGCATACTTCCTTTAACTACGCCATCTTGATTGATCTCTTTTTTAAAAAAAAAGCTTCTATTCAAAACTGATGAGTTTTTGTGTAGCCATTTTAATAGTGAAGATGAAGGGAAAAAAGCAACATTTTCAGCTTATTACGCTTTAGTTTTTCAAGAAAAGTAAAAATGCAACTGAAACATAGATAAAAAGATTGTATAGTGTATGGAGAAGGTGCTGTGACTGATCAACATGTCAGAAGTGGTTTGCAGTGTTTCATGCTGCAGATTTCTCACTAACGGATTCTCCAAAGTCAGTTAGACCAGTTCAAGTTGATAGCAATAAAATTGAGACATTATTTGAGTACAGTCAATGCTACAGGAGATAGCCTGTACTCAGGAGATAGCCAACACACAGAAAATATCCATATCAAGTATTGAAAATCATCTGCATCAGCATGGCCATGTTAATCACATTGATGTTTGACTTTCACGTTAAAAAAACCCCTTCTTGACTGTATTTTACGTGCTATTCTCTACTGAAGTGTAATGACGGTGTTTCATTTTTAAAACAAATTGTGATGGGCAATGACAAATTGATACTGTACAATAGTGTAGAACAGAAGAGATCGTGGGGCAAGTGAAGTGAACCACCACCAACCACACCGAAGACCTGCCTTTGTCCAAAGAAAGTAATGTTGTGTATACGGTGGGATTGGAAGGGAGTGCTCTATTATGATTTCCTTCTGGAAAACCAAACGATTAGTTTTGCTCCCAGTTAGACCAACTGAAGGCAGCCCTTTACAAAAAGTGTCAGAATTAGTCAACAGAAAATGCATAATCTCCCATCAGGATATTGCAAGATTTTATGTTTCTTTGATGACAGACAACAACTGTTAAAGCTTGGCTGGGAAGTTCTGAGTCATCTATGATATTCATCTTTGGATTTCCATTTATTTTGGTATTTACACAATTCTGTTAGTGGAAGAAATTTCAGTTCCCTTGAAGACTATAGAAAAGGCACTTGGAACAGTTCTTTGCTTATGAAGATAAGGTGTTTGGGGAAGATGGAGTTATGAAGTTGCCTTTAAAATGGCAGAAGATAGTAGAACAAAATGGTGACTACATTGTTCGGTAAAGTTCTTGGTGGAAATGAAAAATTAGGTCTTTTATTGTTACTCAAATACTGAAGGAACTTTTTGGCCAACCCGATATATTCCTATAGGTCCTCAGGTATAGCATAGAAGATGAAGCACCATGTTTTATGGTGAGTCAGAAACAGTGACTTTCCTGTGGTGAGTGAGCACCCACTAAATATCTGTGCTATAAATGAACTGTCCTTAACCAAAGACTTCCCTGGTGGCTTAGACGGTAAATGTGTCTGCCTACAAAGCGGGAGACCCGGGTTCGATCCCTGGGCTGGGCAGATCCTCTGGAGAAGGAAATGGCAACTCACTCTAGTATTCTTGCCTGGAAAATCCCATGGACAGAGGAGCCTGGCAGGCTACAGTCCTTGGGATTGCAAAGAGTCAGACATGACTGAGAACTGGTTTTACAAACAGTAGTTACGGCATCAATTGTTGTTAATGTCCAAGCACATACTGCTCGCCATATAACAGGCCAGTTAATGGAGAGACTAGGTGTTAGGGCAAGGAAAAGTGATTTTATGTTGAAAACCAACAGATTGAGAAAATGGTGAACTAGTGTTCTGAGTTAGAATTCAGGCTGCTTTTATACTAAAAGGGGAGGTGGGGTGTGGCTAGTTGTTGCAAACTTCTTCTGATTCACTTTCTGTGTACATAAATACACACATACAAACTTTCCAGATTCTTTTCTGTTATACATTATTATAAGATATTGTACAGTTCTCTGTGCTAAACAGTAGATTCTTGTTATTTGTATATGCATGCTCAGTGGCTTCAGTTGTGTCTGACTTTTTGTGACCCTATAGACTGTAGTCTGCCAGCTTCGTCTGTCCATGGGATTCTCCGGTAAGAATACGGGAATGGGTCGCTATGTTCACCTCCAGGAGATCTTCCCGACCCAGGGATTGAACCCGTGTTTTCTACGTCTTCTGAATTGGCAGGCGGGTTCTTTACAGTTAGTGCCACCTCAGAGGCCCTCTTGCTATTTATCTTTTTTGTATATAGTAATGTGTATCTGTTAACCTTAGTCTCCTAATTTATCCCCTCCCTACTTTCTCCTTTGGCAACCGTAAGTTTATTTTCTATGTCTGTGAGTCTCTCTTTGTTTTAAGTTCATTTGTATCCTTTTATTTTTTGGGTCTACATGTGAGGATATCATGAAATTTGTCTTTTTTTTTGCTTCTCTCTGGCTTACTTCCCTTAGTATGATTAATCTCTAGGTCTATCCATGTTGCTGCAAATGATTATTATTTCATATATGTATGTTAAAATATACATATGCATGCCGTATCTTTTGGAATAGGTAGTGGCAACCCACTCCAGTATTCTCACCTGGAAAATTCCATGGACAGAGGAGACTGGCAGGCTTCAGTTCACAGGGTTGCAAAGTTGGACACGACTGACTGAGCATGCATGCACATATTCTTTATTGATTCACCTGTAGATGGACACTACCATGTGTTGGCTGTTGTAAATAGTGCTGCTGTGAACCTTGGGGTGCATGTATCTCTTTGAGCTAGTTTTCATCTTTTCTGGATACATGATCAGGAGTGGGATTGCTGAATTATATGGTAACTCTTATTTTTAGTTTTCTAAAGCAGTTACATAGTGTTTTACATAGTGGCCACACCAATTTACCTGTCTACCAGCAACTTAGGAGGGTTCCCTTTTCTCCACACCCTCTCCAGATTTATTATTTGTAAACTTTTTGATGATGACCATTAGATTGGTGTGAAGTAATTTATTATTGTAGTTTTGTTTTGCATTTCTCTAATAATTAGCAGTGGTGAGTATCTTTTCATGTGCCTGTTGGCTCTCTTTATGTCTTCTTTAGAGAAATGTCTGTTTAGGTCCTCTTCCTGGTTTTTGACTGGATTGTTAGGGGTTTTTTGAGCTATATGAGCTGTTTGTACATTTTGGAAATTAAGCACATCATTTGTAAATATTTTCTCCCATAGTTTGTCTTTTCATTTTGCTTATGATTTTCTTTGCTGTATAAGAGCTTTCAAATTTAATCAGTCCCGTTTGTTTACTTTTGCTTTTATTTCTTTTGCTTTGGGAGACTGATCTAGGAAAGGACTGCTATGACTTCGTGTCAGAGAAAGTTTTGCCTAAAGTCTCTTCCAGGAGTTTTATAGTGTCATGTTTAAATCTTCAAGCCATTTTGAGTTTTTTTTTGTGTTTGATGTGAGGGAGTATGCTAACTTCAGTGATTTACATATGGCTGAAAGTACACTTTTTTTTAATGTGAAGAGATCTAATCAAGGACAGACATTGCAAAGAATACCAACTTTCTCCCCCAGAGCCCTAAGATAGCTCAGTTGGTAAAGAATCTGCCTGCAGTGCAGGAGACCTGGGTTTGATTCCTGGGTTGGGAAGATCCCCTGGAGAAGGAAATGGCAGCCCACTCCAGTATTCTTGCCTGGAGAATCCCATGGACAGAGGAGCCTGGCAGGCTACAGTCCATGGGGTCACAAGAGTCAGACACAACTTAGCGACTAAACCAAACCTAAGAACTTTGTGTTACATTCTGAAAATGATTAATTACATAATCATAATGAGGGAGACAGATCATTAATAGGTCCTACTGAATAATTTATTTTCTTAAACTAATTTTATCTAGAATATCAGTTTATTCACAAAGCTACTTCAAGGTAGAAATATGTTCAGAAACCAAGAAAAATATGCTTAATCAACTTGCTGTACTATAGAGAAAATAGTCTCTTTTCTTTTCAGAACAGCTGAAAAATACATTGGTGATGATGACACTGTTATGATTCCTGTAATTCACAGAGTGAATGGAGTCCAACTGACCACATTATATCAATGAAAAATGTTCACAAACACAGAAATACCTGGCTAGTCATTGATCCACTCTGAGAGCTATAAATCAGGGGTTTTGACTGCCAATCTTTCTACTCGGTTTTAATGTACCTTAGTCAGTCAATTCAGTTGCTCATTCGTGTTCGACTTTTTGTGACCCCATGGAGTGCGGCACACCAGGCTTCCCTGTCTGTCACCAACTCCCAGAGCTTACTCAAACTCATTACTATTTAAATCTTCCATAAATTTTGTTCTGTTAATTTTAAAAGCATAAAATTAAAGGTAATGCTTTTAATTATCAAACCATGTCTCTGAAAATTCCATGTTTCTCATTTCTCTAAAATCTTAACTGCAAATATCATTATGTGGACATGGTTTAAAAACCCTCACTTTGATAATCTATTCTTCAATTTATAAACGAAAATGATATCTAGCTTATAAATCACATTTAAAAATCAAAACATTTGCCAAATTTCAGTCAGTCAGTTTATTCACTCAGTCACGTCTGACTCTTTGTGACCCCACGGACTGCAGCATGCCAGGCTTCCCTGTCCATCACCAATTCCCGGAGCCTGCTCAAACTCATGTCCATTGAGTCAGTGATGCTATCCAACCATCTCATCCTCTGTTGTCCCCTTCTCCTCCCGCCTTCGATCTTTCCCAGCATCAGAGTCTTTTCCAATGAGTCAGTTCTTCACATGTAGTGGCCAAAGTATTGGAGTTTCAGCTTCAGTCCTTCCAATGAATATTCAGAATTGATTTCCTTTAGGATGAACTGGTTGGGTCTCCTTGCTGTCCAAGGTACTCTTTAAGAGTCTTCTCCAACACCATAGTTCAAAAGCAACAATTCTTCGGTGCTCAGCTTTTTTTATGGTTCAACTCTCACATCCATACATGACTACTGGAAAAACCATAACCTTGACTAGACGGACCTTTGTTGGCAAAGTAACATCTCTGCTTTTGAATGTGCTGTCTAGGTTGGCCATAATTTTTCTTCCAGGAAGCAAGCGTCTTTTAATTTTACAGCTGCAGTTAGCATCTGCAGTGATTTTGGAGCCCCCCAAAATAGTCTGTCACTATTTCCATTGTTTTCCCCTCTGTTTGCCATGAAGTGATGGGACCAGATGCCATGATCTTAGTTTTCTGAATGTTGAGTTTTAAGCCAACTTTTTCACTCTGCTCTTTCACTTTCATCAAGAGGCTGTTTAGTTCTTCTTTGCTTTCTGCCATGTTTTCTAATATACTTCCTCCTTTCTCTAGATTCCTCTAACATCAATAGAAGATAAGCAAATAATGTTTGATTTCTGGTTTCAGTCATGTGGAAGACTAAGATAAACTGAGAATCCTCCCACAACAAATAGCTAATAATATAAAGTAGCGGTAAAATAAGTATGCAATTTGGGAAGCCCTACAAAAGATCAGTTTGCAATCTAAAATTACAAACCAATGAAAGCTAAAGTCAGTAATTATAACAAACAACTGGAATATATCCACCAAAAATTCAGATAGTAAAATACTGAAAAGATAATTTAAAAATATAACAATAATATAAAACTATAAAACATAAATCAAGGGATCAACACATAAAAACCAAGATACTATTTGCTACTATAGATGTATAGTGAACCCTTTATTCTCCTTTTTTCAAAGTCAGGTGGTTTTATAAGCTAAATGTATAAAACCTGCTGAGATCAGTATGACCATGAACTAGAAAAGGAAAGTGAAAGAAAGGAAAATTAGACACGTCTCACGTATAGATGGTAAATTTCAGCAGAAAATTAGAAAACTGAATCAAGTAATTAAAAATACATCATGCCCAAACACAATTTATTCCAAGAATGCTTACATAAAAGCAGTTTGGGGCTTCCCTTGTGGCTTAGATGATAAAGAATCTGCCTGCAGTGTAAGAGACCCATGTTCAATCCCTGGTGTTGGGAAGGTCCCCTGGAGAAGGAATTGGCAATCCTCTTCAGTTTTCTAGCTTAGAGAATTCCATGGACAGAGGAGCCTGGTGGGCCACAGTCCATGGGGTTGCAGAGAGTCAGACACAACTGAATGACTACAATAACAGGATCTGTTACCTTATTATTATATTACTGAGTGTTTCAGTTCAGTTCAGTCGCTCAGTTGTGTCCAACTCTTTGCGACCCCATGAACCGTAGCACGCCAGGCCTCCCTGTCCATAACCAACTCCTGGAGTGCACTCAGACCCGTGTCCATTGAGTCAGTGATGTCATCCAACCATTTCATCCTCTGTCGTCCCCTTCTTTTGCCCTCAATCTTTCCCAGCATCAGGGTCTTTTCCAAGAGTCAGCTCTTCGCATTGAGTGTTTCAGAGGTCCCCCAAAATGAGATGATGGAATCATAGGACTGAGAGGGAGTTGTAATCACAGCTAAGATTGATTATAAGCAATACGTAAGTATATATAACTAGATGGTTCAGTTAGGTTAAAAGGTGTAGTGGGTCTGGAGAAATCCATATACAGGCTTTCTATTCTTCCCCTTCCCAGTCCAGGAAGAGACTCACTTGATAGTGCTGTTTTCTCCAGAAACTAAAATGAAGCCTTTTAGAAAAAAGGCCCTTAAGACTCAGAAATTGAGGGTTTTACTGGGGGCAAAGACATTCTTTGCCCTCAACTGCCCTCTCTTCCAGAAAGAGAGCAGGTGATCACCATAAATCACAACATACAAAGAGCCGTGCTGCAGTGAAACATCTATACCAGTTAGTTCAGTTCAGTTCAGTTGCTCAGTCGTGTCCGACTCTTTGTGACTCCTAAAGCAGAAATAGATGTTTTTCTGGAACTCTTGCTTTTTTCCATACCAGTTAGACAATGTTTCAAAAGTCAGATTTTCACACATTGACCAGGGCCATCCTTGCAAGCAGGTCCTTCTAAAATTAGAGCTTCAAGCCTACTGTGTTAACTATCTCCTGCATATTAAAGGAGAAGATAACATACGGTCAGAAGGATCCCCAGTCTTACCAACTTTTTGGTAAACATCAACAAACACTCATCATGTGCAGTTTCAGTAAAATAAAATATGACTTTATTAACCTGATATAAGTAATGGACCAAGAACTGATAACAAACATCTTACCAAATGAGTAAATGTAAGAAGGGTTTTCATTAAAGTCAGGAACAAAATAAGGATGCTTCTACTACTGCTTGGGTTAGACACTATACCAGAGTTTCTTGTACTAGTCAGTATGAGGAAACTATATATAGAGGTAAGGGATAGGAATTATTTACAGATGATCATATAGAAAAGTCAAAAGAACTATTAGAAATAATTAGTCAAGAAATGTTAAATACAAGATTAATTTAGCAGAAATCACTTACTATTATTCCATATTTTCTATCACCAATCTAAAAATATAATGTTTAAAGAATATTTGCAGTAGTAAGAAAAACTACATGAAATTTAGAAATAAACCAATCAAAAAGGTATTGATTTTCATCTTGGAAATCCAGCAATTACATGCTTATATTTCTACACTAAAAAGACTCACTTATGGGCTAAGGAGATATATACTTATTCACTTTAGCCCTGATAATAACACAAAATGTTGAGCTTGTTGGGAAAATAAGTGATACATTTACTCATACTGGGATACTCTACAGCAATTTAAATGAAAGCATTTGAACTGTGTAGATTAACACAGATACATCTCAAAAACAGCATTAAATTAAAAAAAGCAAATTGAAAGAATGAGGGAAGTCTTTACAAATACCTTTGGTTTGCTTTTTTTAATCTTTTTTAAAAAGAATGAAGTAAGACAAACTGTTAATACATGTTCAGTTTTGACAGTGACTACTTGGATGTTTGTTACATTATTCTGTATACTTTGTTTTATAATAAAAAAAAAAAATTTGATTGTATACATAATTTTAAAACTCAGGCATTTTACTTTCCAGAACTGAGGAAACAATAAATATTAATATTAAGTGAACCAGTATGTTTATACCACCTCTTTTCACACATCTTGTGATTCATTTGACACTTAGCGAAATTACTTGGTTAATTCCCTCACACTGAAAAGCATTTTGATGAAAAAGATCAGTCAACTAACTCAATTAGGTTGTCTAACACACGACTTTTTCAGTGTGCTTTTAGTGGGAAAGGAGGAAGAATGGTTGGAAGGGGAGGGAGGGAAGGAGGAAAAATATGAATATTCTGTTATCCTTAGGGATTTTTCCTTCCAAATGTCAAACAATTCTCTGTAAAATTATTCAAAACTGTAAAGCTTGTTTAGTGGCACCACTGATGTCATCAAAAGTACCTCTTAGCTATAGGTTTTTGTATAAGTGGTATGTATAACTTTTTAAAAATAGCGTATTGGTTTTGATTCTGTTGGCTTTTTTGTGTGTCATAAAAGAATATGGGAATCTCTTACAAATTTATTCCTAATGATACATGGTAGAATGTTTTTTATCAATCACTTTGATTTGCTTACTAATGTCAAGATTGTCAAAACTTTTATTAGATTTGTATTGAAATTGATGGTAGCAAGTAGACTAAATTCGTTTTTGCCAGTGAAAGCTTAAGCCCTGAAAGAATATCGATTTATGTTCTGTAAATCTATTGTCTGTCTTCACAGCTATAGTTTTTGCCAGAAAACTACACAATAATATAAGACTGATTTCACTGGGATGAGGGATGATATGTGGAGGGAGGTGGGAAGGGGGTTCAGGATTGGGAACATGTGTACACCCGTGGCGGATTCATGTTGATGTATGGCAAAACCAATACAATATTGTAATTAGCCTCCAATTAAAATAAATAAATTTAAATTAAAAAAAAAAGACCAATCTCTGAGAAGTTAAATTGAAAACAACTTTTATGAGGCAGATACCACTCTTCCTGAATAAGATGCACATGTAAAATTTCAAAATTGAAAATCTGTGGCTAAGGAAATTAATCAGGAAGGTAGAAGAAACTCCTTATCTTGTAAGAATTAAGTATTGTAGGTGTGTATGCAAACTCTTAACATATAGATATACCTCCTTTTTAAATCTCAGTTCAAGTGAATTCTTATATACAACTATATTTTTTATTCGATTATAAATTACTGTATAACTTGTGTTTGATTTGAAACAGTGACATATTAAAACATTATTAAAAATCATACTGTTTAATAGTTGAAATATCAGTGAGCCATAGTGTATCCTACAAATATTGATAGATTAGCCGACCAATATGATTTTCTGTTTAGTGAGTACTTCTGCTCAGTTCTAGTCTAGGCTTAGTAAAGTTTTCCTGTTAAAAAGAGTTACAACATTTAAATTGAGAGAATTTAGATGAATCTGATATGAAGTAGTTGAATAAGCACAACCCTCTATAATCATGGTGGAAAAAAAGTAGTCTTGGGTTTGGTAGTTCCAGCCTTTTTTATTGGCCAATATTCCTGTAAATGTGTCAAGAGAGCTATTTCTGGACATTCACATAGGCTGTCTGAATCTGGAAGTTTTCTGTCTGGTGATAAAGTAGACTGTGGGCGGGAGGTGGCTGTTTATTTTTTTAAGTGGCAGAGGGAGAAAAAGGTACAGCTTTGTTTATTTTTTTCTCCTTAGGTTTCCTGAAAAAGCATCAGTGTATCTGACCTGTTGTGTAATTACTTATTTTGGAAAAGCCACCTATCTTGTAACTCCCCTCTTAAAGTTTCTCGATGTGAGTAAAGTTTGAAACCTTAAACCTATACATTTTACTATACAGGTGGTTTTATTAACCATAAAGCAGCAACATCATTTTATTTATATGGGTTTTTAGTTGGATCTAGTTGAAAGGGCCTTGGAAAAAAGAGAGAATAATTATGTTAATACCTGGGTTTCATTTCATGTGTTTGGGGTAAATTAATCAGATTGATCCTTATTCTTTGAGTTTATTATGAAGCAAAATAACCTTATTTAGCATCATCTTGATAAATGCTGATCTTTTGTGATTTTCTCAACAGAATTTTCTCCACAATAATTTTTAAAGTAAGTTTAGTTTTTAAGTAACTTATTACGAGATAATGTACATCTATACTAGTAAAAGATTATTAAAGTGCAAAGACTGTAAAAAGCACCTCTAATTCTTTACCCACAGTAGTCACCATTATTAATATTACAGTTGATATGCTTTTGGTAAATGTATGTATGTATGTATATAATATATGAATATGTATATATTTATTTTCAATTTGGGATCATATTATGTGCATTTAAATGAATGGTGTTTCAGAATTGTTTCAGGTCATTTAAGATGCTTTTATGGCATGATTTGTAAAGACTGTAGGATTTTGTGTAATGTGGATATGCCATAATTCATTTCAGCACTCCTCTATGGTTGGCTGTTCAAACTATTTGCAATTCTGTGTGGTTGTTAAGCCTTTATCCACTTTAAATTTTCTCTAGCTTGAACATAGGAAGTGAGAATTATTCTTCAAGTTGTTTTTATATGGCTTGTTTGATATGTGTTCATGTGCTATATTTCCATATTATCAGACATAGTCATAGGGTTATGTGGTGCTTAAAACCAGGATCACAGCTAGATATTAAACTTTGTAAATTATTATATCATCTCTTATAAAGCAACAAAGCCTATCATTTTCTCTCCAGTTGAGTCTATCTCTTCCTATTTACCTCCCTACAGATTCCTAGGCAGATTTGAAATGGATAAAAGTTTTTCAGTTGTTTTTCCTCTCCCCTTTCTTTTTTCATTTAAGCAGAGACTTGAAGGATAAGGAGTGAGTCAACAAACAGGATGGAATCTTCCTTG
Source organism: Aepyceros melampus (assembly GCA_006408695.1). Taxonomy (NCBI): domain Eukaryota; kingdom Metazoa; phylum Chordata; class Mammalia; order Artiodactyla; family Bovidae; genus Aepyceros; species Aepyceros melampus. The sequence continues at coordinate 34,294 of SJXQ01006881.1, read as the reverse complement.
CAGAGGAAACAGCTTTATTTGTCAGGATATCAGAGAGCTTGCCAGTCTCCTCTGTCCATGGAATTACCCAAGCAAGAATACTGGAATAGGTTGCCATTTCCTACTCCATGGGATCTTTCTGATCCAGCAATCAAACCCATGTCTCTTGTTTCTCCTTGATAGGAGGGTTCTTTACCACTGAGCCATCTGGGAAGCCCCCTTGTTCCTTCAGGCTATAAGATTATTGTCTGCTATAAGGAAAAATCCAGCAGCAGCAACCAGGACTAGAAGTTAATCCTTTTTGTAGATCTGTGGGTTCAAAATGACAGAATTCAAAAATGGAGTGCTAGGATTAGAATTTTGGGTCATGAACTTGTAGCCTCATGTTCTTTTGGTTCCCTTATGATTAATTCTTGGTCTGTTTCCATGTTAGTATATTTGTCTGCTGCTGCTGCTGCTAAGTCATTTCAGTCGTGTCCGACTCTGTGTGACCCCATAAACGGCAGCCCACCAGGCTCCCCCGTCCCTGGGATTCTCCAGGCAAGAACACTGGAGTGGGTTGCCATTTCCTTCTCCAATGCATGAAAGTGAAAAGTGAAAGGGAAGTCTCCCAGTCGTGTCTGACTCTTCGTGACCCCATGGACTGGAGCCTACCAGGCTCCTCTGTCCATGGGATTTTCCAGGCAAGAGTACTGGAGTGGGGTACCATCGCCTTCTCCGAGTATATTTTTCTAATGTTCCACAAAATGTTTAGTTCCTGCTGCTTTGTGTGAATAATAATGCTAATCACTACTGTTACCTTATCCATTTTCATTTAGAGGTTACCCCAGATGGAAAAGAATTAGTTATTCAGAAGACAGCGAAGCTGATAATATTTTTATATTACAGTGATCCTCAAAACTTGTATGAAGTTACCGTTTTTATTTCTGAAATAGTATGATGATGTAATTGTGATAAGAATACCTTATTTGAGGAATATAAAGAATACTGATGAAGATTTTTGGTTCTGTGAGAGAGATATAATTGATGAAAGTATTTACCATCCTTGTAGGAATGCCATCATAGCATGTATAATAGAAATGAAGACAAGTCATAAAGTCCAGCTACCGTGAAGTCCTTAATGCCCAGTTTTGCTTTATGCTATGAGTTTGTTTAGAAAGAAAGGTTTGATGCATAAATAAAGCTGTTGTTTAAAATTACACTATCTTAGACAAAATCTAGTTGCAGCTTGAAGACCTTAGAAATAATCTTGAATTCTCTATAGTAGTAGATTTATTATTTAAGTTGTGAAGCCAAGGTTAGGTTGGTATGTAAGACCTTCAGAGCACTCTACAAACTGCAGCTCTAGAAATTCTTTTTCTAGCCCTAGATCTTCTATTACTGTTAATTCTTTTTTGTTGTTGTTATTTAGTTGCTAATTCTTTTAAAATTAAAATGCAGCACGCACACCAATGAGCTTACATCTTAGAGTATTATAGGCTCCAGACAAATGCCTTATGTATGTAACTATCTTATTTTTTTATATTGAGATGTGGAAAAAAAGTTTATTTTCAATTTGAAGAACTATCATTATAACTGTAAAAAATATAGATGAAGATATGTTCAGTAAAGGCTTCATTATTTTTTAGCATATTTAGTGACAGATTATAGGCCATTTAAAAAAAATTTTTTTTAAGTTGTAACAGTTTCCAGCCAAGTCCATTTCTTATCTTAATAGTTGTGTATGGCTTTTGTTGTTCATAGAAATGTATCAAATGTAAAGGTGACATAACCCTTCATTATTTTTAAGTTTTTAGATTTTTTAAAAGAAGATTTACTTTTGTTGAATACTTTTACATCCACAGCAGTGCTAAGAGGAAGGTACAAATATTTCTCATATACACTCTGCCCTAACTCATGCATAGCTCCTCCGTTTTCAACACCTCCCATCACAGTGATACATTTTTTATAATTTGTTAAAATTGATGAACCTGCAGGGAAAGGTCATGGTTTACCTCATGGTTCTCTGAATATTGTACATTTTATGGGTGTTGACAAATAGTTTAATGTCATTTATTCATCATTATAATGTGATAACTCAGAGGATAAAGCATCTGCCTGCAATGCAGGAGACCCGAGTTTGATCTCTGGGTTGGGAAGATCCCCTGGAGAAGGAAATGGCAGCCCACTCCAGTATTCTTGCTTGGAGAATGGACAGAGGAGCCTGGCGGGCTATAGTCCATAGGGTCGCAAAGAGTCAGACACAACTGAGCGACTTCACTTTCTTTCTTTCTTTTATAATGTGATACAGAGTAGTTTTACTGCCCTAAAAGTCTTCTGTGTTCCACTTTTATTCCCTCTTCTCCCCACTACCCTGGGCAACTTTATTGTGGTTGTCTTTCAGTCACTAAGTCTTGTCCAGCTCTTTACAAACACATGGACTGTGGCAAGTCAGGCTCCTATGCCCTCCACTGTCTCCTGGAGTTTGCTCAAATTCATGTTCATTGAATTGGTGATACTATCTAACCATCTCATCATCTGCTGCCCTCTTCTTTTGCTTTCAGTCTTTCCCAGCATCAGGGTCTTTTCTTACGAATTTATTCTTGGTATCAGGTGGCCAAACTATTGGAGCTTCAGCCATCAGTCCTTCCGATGAATATTCAGGGTTGATTTTCTTTAGGATTGACTGGTTTGATCTCCTTGTGGTCTAAGGGACTCTCAAGAGTCTTCTCTAGCACCGCAATTAGAAAGCGTCCATTCTTGGAGAAGGAAATGGCAACCCACTCCAGTACTCTTGCCTGGAAAATCCCATGGACAGAGAAGCCTGGTAGACTACAGTCCATGGGATCACAAAGATCAGACACGACTGAGCAACTTCAGTGCAGGTCTCAACACGTTACCAAATTGAGAGGCCAACTAAATGGCTGCATGGGGTGTGGCCCACTTTTTTTTTGTTTTTAATAGAAAATATCAGAGTACATGCCATGTAGAAATAGGGGTTTTGGTTCATGAATCTTCCTTTTCTGTGCGTTTGTGAGTTTACTTACTTTATCATATGCTCCACCTGCATGTAAGGTCTTGGAGTGCAAGGGCTTTTGTTCTTCTGCCTGTTTACTACTGTATTCTGCTGAGAATAGTATTTGGCATATAGCAGGTGGTCAATACTTAACGAAGGAATGAATGAAAATGACCCGGATTGTGATGTAAAGGGTATTTTTTTTTTTTTATACTATGAGTCATGGCAAAAATGTTTTGAAAGCCACTTCTAAATAATATAGATGATAGTGCTTTGTATGACTCTGGAATAAAAACTGAAATGACTCAATTAAAAAAAAAAAAAAGAAAGCGTCCATTCTTTGGAGCTTACAGCATTCTTTATTGTCCAACTCTCACATCCACCCATGACTACTGGAAAAGCCATAGCTTTGACTACATGGACCTCTGTTGGCAAAGTAATGTCTCTGCTTTTTAATACACTGTTTGTCATAGCTTTTCTTCCAAGGGGAAAGTGATTTTTTAGTTTCATGGCTGTAGTCACTGTCCACAGTGATTTTGGAGTCCAAGAAAATAAAATCTGTCATTGCTTCCACTTTTTCCCCTCCTATTTGCCGTGAAGTGATGGGACCAGATCTTAGTGTTTTTCATGTTTAGATTCAAGTCAACTGTTTATCTTTGTATTATCTCCATAGTTTTACCTTTTCTTTAGTTGGAATCATACTGTAGGTAGCATTTTCAGACTGGCTTCTTTCACTTAGCAATGTGCAAGTAATGTGCACTTAAGATTTCTTGGTGTCTTTTCATGGATTAATACCTCTTTTTTTTTTAAATTAAGGATAATTGCTTTATAATGTTGGGTTGGTTTCTGTCATACATCAGCAGAATCAACTGTAGGTATACATATATCCCCTCCCTCTGGAACTTCCCTCCCACCTTCCACCCTGTGCCACCCTCTAGGTTGTCATAGAGTACTGGCTTGAGCTCCCTGCATTATACAGCAAATTTCCTCTGGCTATCTATTTCACATATGATACCTCCTTTCTTTTTAGTATGAAGTAACATTGTCTGAATGTCAGTTTAGCCATTTACTTACTGAAGGCCATCTGAGTTGTGCACAGGTTTTGGCTATTATAAATAAAGCCATAAAGCCATAAAAATATCCATGTGCCCTCCTTTGTGTGGGCATAAGTTTTCAACTCTAGGTAAACACCAAAGAGGGCAATTCCTGGGATGTATGGTAAGAGTATGTTTAGTTTTGTATGAAGCTGCCACACTGTTTTCCAAAACAGCTGTACGTTTTGCATTCCCCTGAGCAATTAGTAGGAATTCCTGTAGCTCTAGGAACTCACCTGCAGTTGGTGCTGTCAGTTTTCCAAATCTTGGTCATTCTGATAGACGTTTAGTGATTTCTCATTTTAATTTGCATTTCCCTGGCATCATGTGATGTGCAGCGTTTTTTCATATAACTATTTACCATCCGTATTTCTTTTTTGGTAAGTTATTAAGATCTTTGGCCCTTTTTTTTTAACCCAATCACTTGTTTTCTTTTGTTGAGTTTTTAGAGTTCTTTGTGTATTTTGGCTAACATTCTTTATCATGGGTCTTTTACAAATACTTTCTTCCAGCCTGTGACTTGCTTTCTCATTCTCTTCACACTGTCTTTCACAGAGAGAAGTTTTTAATTGTAATGAAGTCCAGTTTATCAATGATTTTCTTTTATGGATTGTGCCTTTGGTGTTATATCTAGAAACTTGTCATCATACCCAAGGTCATTTCGATTTTCTACTATATTATCTAATAGGAGTTTTGCATTTTGTGATTTACATTTAGGTCTGTGATTCATTTTGAATTATTTTTTGTAGAGGATGTAAGGTCCTTGTCTGCATGTATTTGTTTGCACCTGATCTCCAGTTAGTCCAGCAATACTTGTTGAAATGACTCTTTGCTCCATTTTATTGCCTCTTCTCGGTCAGAGATCTGTTGACTGTATTTATGTGATCTATTTCTAGAATATGTTGTGTTTCATTGATCTATTTATTTGTTATTTTGCACACTATCTTGATTACTGGGATTGCTTTGCATCTATAGGTCAAATTGGTAAACATTGACATCTTGACAATATTCAATCTTCTTACCCTGATTGGAGTATCTGTTTATTTAGTTCTTCTTTGATCTTGTTCATCAGAGTTTTGTAGTTTTCCTCATATAGATCTTATACATATTTTGTTAGATTTATATCAATTTTATTTCTGGGGGGTGATAGTATAAATGATTAGCTTATATTATGACATGAGTTTTAACAAGCTCTGGGAGTTGGTGATGGACAGGGAAGCCTGGCCTGCTGCAGTCCATGAGGTCACAGAGTCAGACACGACTGAGCGACTAAGCTAAACAGAATATAAATGATTAGTGTGCAACTCTTTGGGACTCCATGGACTGTAGCTCACCCGGCTCCTCAGTCCATGGAATTTTCCAGGCAGGAATACTGCAGTGGATTACCATTTCCTTCTCCAGGGGATCTTCCTGAGCAGGGATCGAACCCGGATCTCCTGTGTCTCCTGCATTGGTCAGTGGATTCTTTATCACTGCGCTACCTGGGAAGCCCAATGTAAATGATGATTGTGTTTTTAATTTTAAGATTTACTTATGAGTTGCTGGCATATAGAAAAGAGATTGACTTTTGTATCCTCCTTGCTTGTTAATTCCAGGAGCTTTTTTTTGTCCATTTTAAAATGTTTGCTACATAAATGATTATGTCACTTTTGACTAGAGAATGTATTATTTCTTCCCAATCTGTTTATTGCTTATTTCCTTTTCCTTGTTTTATCGCATAAGCTAGCACTTGCAGTGTCATGCTGATGATACTTACTATTTTTTTTTTTTTAAGAGGGAAGCAAGTTTATTTAGAGAGCTACACATCCTGTAGTAGAATGTAGTCTTTCCCAGAAGGTGAGAATAGCCCATTGCCGTTCTTTATCCTCTTTTCTATGATATCTATCTCTAAAAATTTTCTCCATTTTGTTTTGCAGCTCACCAAAGCTCATCGACAAGGTCATATGGTGAAAGTAGATTGGCTGGACAGATTGACATTTAGAGAAATAGAAATGATAAATGAGGTGGGTTGCATCCCTTTTTTTTTATTTCAAAATTTTTTCTCCAAAATTTTAAATGAAAAATTATTTAGAAAATTATTCATTGTCTTGTATCTCTCATATGTGAGATTGAGGATAACTTCTAGCTGTGAGTTCTATGCTAATAAGCGGAAAACTTGAGATATCTGCCTTTTTTATATTTTAGTGTTCTTTTGAACTTTGAAATAAGTAGTAGATATCTCTGGCTCAGACGGTAAGGAATCTTTCTACAATGCAGGTGACCCGGGTTCAGTGCCTGGGTCAGGAACATCTGTTGGAGAGAGTAATGGCTACCTACTTCAATTCCATGGACAAGAGCCTAGTGGGCCACAGTCAATGGGGTCACAAAGAGTCAGATACGACTAAGTGACTAATACTTGCCTTTGACTGCTTTTCATCAGAAATATCATATAAGTGAAGCCCATGTTAAGTTTGATACCTCACTTGTAGATTCTCTCTTTCTCCATATGGTAGTTTATATCTAAGTTGGATATGTCTGTCAACATAATGTCAACACAACGTCTTTACTTCAGTTACCTTAAGTCATTGTTAGCAGTTCCTCTCCCCATTTAAGATGCTCCTTCCTTTATGTAGTACGTGTAGGACTGTGCACACTTGATGAAGTTATGTGATTCAGATAATTTGTTTACTTCCTGATATTGTGTATTGGTCCAGAATAGGTTTAATTAAGACATGGCTTTAGTGAAACTCTTTACAAAATTAGAACAACAAAAGTTTCTGTACATTAGCACTGAAATACTATATGTTTGGCCTAGAGAGCAGAAATAGCAATTGTATATTAATTACATTAGGAGAAGGGATAACAGGTTTATGATATATGTAGCTTACAGTGATCAGCACATGGCACAACTGACTTAATTTTTGTTCCCTGAACAGTTTTTAGCAGGAGGAAGAGAGAAATTGGTCATTTGATTGTGAACACTTAGAAAAGTTGAATTTTAGCATTGTGCATTTTTAAAAAACAAATTGGTAGTGTCTAACAACAGTTATATTTAGTATGAATACTGGGTATCTTTTCTAAACTTATTCATAATATATTCTCATATACTGAAAGTGGAAAAAAAAATTATTGTTTTGAATTTTTATAGTTGTCACATTCTAAAAACAGTTTAATTGAAATGCTTCTATTCATCAACTTACATACCCCTGGGTTTAGAAAATGTAACGTTAGCACATACTTTGCTCAGTCTTTTTCTCACTCTATCCACACTCTTTAAAAGATAAGAGACTGAGGCCATTACCATTATCATAATAGACTTATAATATGCTTCATAAAGCTGAACAGTTTTAAGTGACCTTCTTAGATCCTTGTGGTTATATAACTATAGATTTAAAGCCATTTTTCAAACTGATTTGGGTTAGAACTAATCACCCTTTTAAGTTTCTTTCTTTTTTTTTTTTTTTACTTAATTATTAACATAATATTTGCTTCCTTAAGGGAATACAGTTATACACGCAGTCAACATTTTATATGTTGGGGAAGAATAACTGTTTCCCAGTGTATTTAAAGTGTGTTGATAAAAATTTACAAATGATTGCAAGTTATTTTAAGACCATTTATAAATTGTCAAAAACTTGTAAATGTTGTATCTGTTAAGCTCAAATTGCTTCTGTCCTTAGTTACATACTTTGTTTACCTTAGTTTTTGTTATATTAACTTTTATATTTGGATTAGTCCATAGGGTTTAAGAGTGAACTGTTCTTTGCTTAAAATTTTTAGAAATACAAAAATCTTTTTTTTTTTGAGATGAAATAATTTTCCTGCAAATGTGTACTAAATACCTTTACAATGTTATGTAATAAAATTCCTACTACTGAAAAACCAAAAATTTCATTAAGTTTGAGGAGGGAGTTACACATGAGTAGGAGGCACTTCTGGTGTGAAATAATAGTAGTATATAAAACAGTACATTTATAATAATGACATAAACATTTGTTACATTTTAACTTGTATTTGATGGATTCCACGTACTACTAAATTGGGAATAAGATACAAACTGATGTTGAATAAAATCATTTTTCATAATTTGTTTTCTTTTTTAGAGTGAAAAACGAAGTTCTAATTTCATGTACTTGATGGTTGAGTTTCGATGTGTCAAGTGTGATGATAAGGAATATGGTATTGTTTATTATGAAAAGGTATTTTCCTTGGAACTGTTTATGGTCTCTAAGGTAGAGGGGAGGGGAAACATTAAAAAAAATTACTATTGTTCCTGCTGGGATGAATTATTTGGCTACAGGATGGCAGCAGACAGCTGTCAGCAGCAGCTGTTTATATATCTATATATACAAATCAAACCATTTAGCTAGAACAAGATTACAAAAGCTGATCATTCATGTAATACATTTCTGGGTTACAGAATTCAATAAATATGCAAGAGATTAAAAACTTTTTGATTAACTGTTCTCTAAATTGGCAAGTAGGACATTAAAGCAATAGCTTCATTAACAATTAATATCCACTTGAAAAGTAAAAAGAGGGCATCATTTTTTAATGTGTTAGACTATTGTATGTTAAGGGTATATTTGTATATAAGTATGTATATAATGTGTTGAAACTGTATATGTGACCCTAAGCATAAGTGTGCTTATGAAAGACCTTTTAAATGTTCATTTATTTATAAAGTACTTGCAAAATTAAGAAAAACCATATTATCAGTAGTCTGAGTGGTAGAAGTATGCACTTATGAATTTGCTCAGGTTTGTTCATTACCAAAAGAAAGTAGTTGTGTGTTTGATATCTAACTACTTGAAAACTATCTCTGCTATAAATGCTTATTGATGGGTCTTCATTTCAGTACTACAGAAATAATAGTATGTTGAGTTCAAAAGCACATAACTAGGCACCTTCTGTTACTGTGAAAGTACTGAGACAAGTGCTTATGAAGACAGTGTAAGTCAGAATCAGTGTTAAATGAGGACAGACTTTTGATACATGGCATAAAAGAAAAATATTTCTTCCAGCACAGAGCTAAGTTGTTCATAAGAAGTAGTGCTTTGAAGTTGCATTTACATGTTAGTGTTATTTAAGTTGTCACAAGTGATTTTTTTTAATACATGTTTTATAGCTGTTAAATTACTATTTGAAAAATGTTTTCATAATGAAGGTTTAGGATTTGCATAGTTAGTTTGTGATCATTTTTCTGGTACTTTGCAAGGTATATATATATTTCCCTTTATCTTTTACGTCTTCCTTTAGAAAAAAAGGTTAAAAAAAAGTTAACTTGTTTTTGCTTTTTATTTTATAAATTACATTCTCTGGAGGGGAAAAAAGATAGGAAGGTAAACTATTTTACACTCTGTGTATTCATTAGAAAAACCGTTAAAACGAAAGGGTAATGAATGTGAGTGAAATTGTTTTGTTACCAATATATTTTACTAAAATCTCATTTTTAATTTTTCCTATATGTAATTTCATTAAAAGCAATATGTCCCACCCATATGGAGTTTATATTGCAAAAGCATGCTAATGGTGATGGTATTTTCAAACACTGGAAATGTGAAGGATCTTTTGAAAGATAGCTTTGATAATAGATGAAATAATAACAGAATAGAAATTAGAAGAATTTCAAGCATTTTTGAAAAGGTTCTTGACCCATTTCTAACTGCTTCTTGAAAATTGCCCATAAATTAATGCCTGTCTACCTTTCCTGTCATATTTCCACTTAGTGTAAAGATTGCTGGGCCAGTGCATTGAATCTAATAGAAATAGACTTTCTTGTCACCTGTCTTCTGTGACAGATAGCCTTAGTGAAGATTACTTGTCACAGTTGGGTTGATAAATGTGTATTTTGGTGTTGTGACTGAGAACCAGCCTGTTAAACAATGGCTGTGGGAATTTGTGGTTTTCTCTAAGACTCATTACTGAACCTAAAGTAAAGTTACAATACTCCCCCTCTTTCAGTCTCTCCTGATTTTGTTACACATATGTAAAATTGAAAATATACTAGCATTTGGAAGTTGACAGAAAAATATGATGCTAGGTATACAATTGTGAGGAAATGAGTTTCAACCTAAATTAGTTTACCCTTTTCCAGGACGTATGCAGTGACATTTATTAGGCCAAATTACCTTTCTTCCATGAAATGGGTAAAAATAAAAGCCAGAGTTCTTCAAAAATGATAATGCTAACAAAATAAGACAGTTTTATTTCATTAGAATTGATTCTTGTTATTCTAGCTTGCATGGTGTTGAGTAAGTGTCCTCTGAGAAGCAATGCTGCTGAGTTTCTAGTTGAGTATAACTTTGAGTAATGTTGACCCACATGTAAAAGTACTTTTCTGAGTGGAACTTAATTGTGATAATTTGAAAAATAACCAAAATCTGCTAAGAGATTTTTGCAAATAATGTGACACGTCCATTGTGCCATATTTTAATTCTACTCTTTGATATTTTGTTCTGAGTTTTAAAATTAGGACATGTTATTTTGACTTAGTCATTAAAAACAAAGTTTAAAACAAAATCTGAACAATTACAGTCTACTGATTTTCCAGACATCATATCTCTAATAACTGTAATAATACAAGTTTTTTTATTGTTAAATTTTACTTTTCTCAAAATATTTCATCAGCAACAGAAGGTAACAAATGATTTAAAATATAGTTGAAAGATGATAATTTTTTAAAGAGAGGAATGATGTTATTTAAAAATTAAAATACATTAGAGTATACATGCTCATGTATTGTCTCTTGCCATTTGGTTAAATATATATATGTATTTTTTGAACTTGTTGCATTGTGATCCAGGATGGTGATGAGTCATCTCCAATTTTAACAAGCTTTGAGATAGTGAAAGTTCCTGACCCTCAGATGTCTATGGTGAGTCACTGTCAAATTTCTAATGAAAGTTGTTTTCTCCAGACTGATTATGACTTACATCCACATATACACTTTCTAAAAAGTGTATCTGTAACTTCATTGGTTATTTAAAAGTGAATCATAAATTCACTTCAGCCATATGGAATCAGATTCAAATGGAATATTTACAAGAAATACTACCTTATCATAAGGCCTGGATAGTGCAGTGTTGGTAAACCATTTTATTTTAATTATTGAAAGAGCTATAGAAGGCGATCTTGAAATAAGATTTGGAGAAACAAGTATTTGAAAGACTGTCATCATAATAGAAGGAGAATTTATTTATGCCACAAGGTAACAGTAAGATCAATGGATAAAAATTTTAGGGAGATTGATTTTAGTGAAAAATAGGGAAGATTATTGGTAGTTACCTGAACTGTTCAGTTTGGATTATGGTTTCTTGGATGATTTTGAGATACCTGCTTATGAATTGTTGAGATGATAGCTCTCTCAGGAATAAGACAGAGAAAGAATTCTTACTTTGTAGCAGATGTTTAATTTGATGACTTCAGATTTAGAAAGTTCCATAAAAAAATCCTTTTTAACAGCATAATATAAACTGTCATATTCACACTTAGAATTCATTTACATTACTCTGAACTATTTTATTCTTATTTTATTCATTTCTAATTAGATTAATTACCTTCCTAATCAGAACAAAGTAGATTGAAAGTAGTGCATTGGAAGATGAAAACATCATGATTAGGGTAAATACAGGTCATTAGAGCAGGAAGTAATGGCTGAGGGCCTAACTTCAAAGGAAGAAATAGGGGGGAAAAGGAAATAAAAGATCACTTGGGAATTGTAGAAATAAACATCTAAGTACTTCTCCCGTTCCCAAGCCTAGCATAATGTAAAAAAAGCATTCAGTTCAGTTCAGTTGCTCAGTCATGTCCGACTCTTTGAGACCCCGTGAACCACAGCATGCCAGGCCTCCCTGTCCATTACCAACTCCCGGAGTCCACCCAAACCCATGTCCATTGAGTCGGTGATGCCATCCAACCATCTCATCCTCTGTCGTCCCCTTTTCCTGCCCTCAATCTTTCTCACTTCAGGATCTTCTCAAATGAGTCAGCTCTTCGCATCAGGTGGCCAAAGTATTGGGAGTTTCAGCTTCAACATCAGTCCCACCAATGAACACCCAGGACTGATTTCCTTTAGGATGGACTGGTTGGACCTCCTTGCAGTCCAAGGGACTCTCAAGAGTCATCTCCAACACCACAGTTCAAAAGCATCAATTCTTTAGCGCTCAGCTTTTTTCACAAGTCCAACTTTCACATACATACATGATCACTGGAAAAACCATAGCCTTGACTAGATAGACCTTTGTTGACAAAGTAATGTCTGTTTTCAATATGCTGTCTAGGTTGGTCATAACTTTCCTTCCAAGGAGAAAGCGTCTTTTCATTTCATGGCTGCAATCACCATCTGCAGTGATTTGGGAGCCCAGAAAAATAAAGTCAGCCACTGTTTCAGTAGATCTAAAATGGATACTGAATTTTCATTATAGAATCAAATGGTCTTTTACATTGTGGATATAGGAAACATGTGAAGAGTTACCTTCAAAATGGATGAGTGTATACAAATTTTGTCATTTTGGAACTGTATTGCTTTTGTATAACTTGTACCAAAATGTCAGGTAAATGAGAGGTCTGTTTATTTTTTTCTAAATAAAATGCTCATCAACAATTACAGGTTTAACATTTTGTATGCTGTAATGAAAAATATCGAAGATGTTAGACCTCTATTAAATTTTTTAGCTTTAAATGCAATTGAGAAAGGACAAAAAAGACATTTTTAAAAAGGAAAGCTACCCTTCTTATCTGTTGTGTTAAAAAAATTTAATTTGTAGCCATTAGTATTAGTTAAATAGAGGAATATAGCAAACATTGAGTACCACCAAGCTGGTTTATCCCTGTTTCAGACAATAAAACAAGACTTTACTGTGATACTAGCACATGTACATATACACATAGACTGATAAAACTGTCTAAAAATCCCAGAAATAAATCCAAGTACATAAGGAAATTGATAGTGACTTTTCATCACGGGAGTGTAGTGCTCGGGAAGACCATTTTAAAAAAGATAAAATTTCCATGCCATACATTACCTCCCACCATACATAAGGGGAAAACTCCAAATGAATAATGATTTAAATATCATAAAATGGATCCTAACTGGATCCTAACTGTTCATTGGAAGGACTGATGTTGAAACTGAAACTCCAATACTTTGGCCACCTGATGTGAAGTATTGACTCATTTGAAAAGACCCTGATGCTGGGAAAGATTAAGGGCAGGAGGAGAAGGGGATGACAGAGTGTGAAATGATGGGATGGCATCACTGACTCAGTGGACATGAGTTTGAGTGGACTCCAGGAGTTGGTGATGGACAGGGAGGCCTGGCGTGATGTGGTTCATGGGGTTGCAAAGAGTCAGACACGACTGAGCAACTGAACTGAACTGAACTGGTACTTTACTGTTAGTTTAGGTAAAGACATCTAAAGCTGAGTCAAAATCCAGAGGCAACAAAAGAAATGATTGGTAAATTCGACTATGTTAAAAATATTTTGTATTGCAAAAACACCGTAACAAAGTCAAAAGACAGTTGAGAAACTGGGAGAAACTATTTGTGACATACATCACAAAGCGCAACGTATCTAGTATGTCAAAAACTCTTAATACTGAAGAGTAAAGGACCAAAAAGCCACTTGCAAATTAGGAAAAATACATGAACAGACAATTCATACAGGTAAAAATGAATAAAATAAGGTCTCTGTAAGCAAAGACAGTGTGTTCAAAGCTTATGATTTTGGCCATAGATAAAATAGTCAAGCGTTTTGGTCATTGTCACTGCCCTAGGTTACCACTGGCAGTTTAAACTAAGGTGATAGTGTGATTATTTCACAAAGTTGCTAGTAACTCCTAATAAAAAGGAGCTTTAGTCTGGGTTGCCAAGGGAGATTTTTGGAGTGAAGGTGACATTTGATTGGCTAGACGATTTAAAACCTTTACTACAATGGGGAGTTAAAACCAGGGCCTGGGATGGCATGTGCATGTTTACCAGGGCCTGGTGAGGCATTCACAAGCTTGCTAGCTTTCACTTTCACCACAAGATACAGAGGAGACTACAGTTGTAACAAGAAGAAAATAGTCTTATGAACTGGTCTTAAGTAACTATTTTCTTTTTCTGAGTGACTGTTGAAACTGATTATTGGTGAAATTTACATTGTTGGTTAATATTTTTAAATAATTTATAGGAGAATTTAGTTGAGAGCAAACATCACAAACTTGCCCGGAGTTTAAGAAGTGGACCTTCTGACCATGATCTCAAACCTAATGCTGCCACAAGAGATCAGCTAAATGTAAGAGCATTTTAAAAATATTAATATAAAATAATTGAGAGGGTATTTTGATTGCAGCTCATATGATAGCACATCACTTGAAAGTGATTTAGATGAAGGTTAATGAATCCTATGTAGTTTCAACAACTTAATGTTTCTGTCGTTTTGTATCATTTTGGGGCTTTCAGGAACTGTTAGCCCTAGAGACAGAGCTACAAATAGTATGTCTTAGTATAGTATTCTTAGAAACTGGCCCTAAGATACATTGTCTAAGAGAGGTCTTCTGTTGGCTTAACAAGATAAAGTGAAGTGAAAGTGAAAGTTGCTCAATCGAGTGGACTCTCTACAATCCCATGGACTATACAGCCATGGAATTCTCCAGACCAGAATACTGGAATAGATAGCCTTTCCCTTCTCCAGGGGATCTTCCCAACCCAGGGATCAAACCCAGGTCTACCCGCATTGCGGGCGGATTCTTTACCAGCTGAGCCACAAGGGAAGCCCAAGAATACTGGAGTGGGTAGCCTATTCCTTCTGCAGCACTTCCTCACCCAGGAATTGAACTGGCGTCTCCTGCATTGCAGGCAGATTCTTCACCAACTGAGTTATCAGGGAAACCCATTAACAAGAGAAAAGCTTATTACTTGTGGTTTTTTTGTTTTGATTTTTTTGTTCCTTTTCTTGTGTGTGTATTGGTGGGGGCTTTTTCCTTCCTTATTTTTATTTTTTTTAAACTTTTTATACAAATTTAAGGGTTACTTTCCATTTATAGTATTACAAATTGTTCTCTCCTTTCCCATGTTGTATAGTATATCCTTGAGCCTATCTTGCAGGCAGTAGTTTGGTGGGGTAAAACTTTTGTTATTTGAGTTTGTTGTGTTTTTCATAGAAATAAGTTAACTATAACAACATACTTTTTTATATGAGGCTTAACTTTTATCTATCTTTTTCTCCTCTTACAGTCTAACAGTGTCCTTTTTCAACTGATAGGTACAACAGATTTATGTCTTCCTTAGCTTCATGTATGTTTTCCTTTCTTCTGTAGTAATTATAGATATATTTAAATGAATGGAAATTTTTAAATGAAATGGAAATAGATAGCAAGTTTTTTTTTTAATTTGATAAAGTGGTTCTTTTTTTCTTTGTTTTAGATTATTGTGAGTTATCCACCAACCAAGCAACTTACATATGAAGAACAAGATCTTGTATGGAAGTTTAGATATTATCTTACTAATCAAGAAAAAGTGAGTATCTTGAATATTTTCACATATCAAATTTATCTGTAAACTTTGTTGCTAATGAGCAAAACTGTCATAGAAATATAGAATAATTGTCAAATTTTTATTAAAATGTTACAGAGCAATATATGTTGCTCCATTTCTTAAAAATTATGAAACTATACACACAAAGACATATGTACCTCTTTGTTGATGTATAGACAGTGTCTAAATGAGTTAAGTCAGAGGGATTTGGGTTCAGTTTCCAGCACTACAACTTACTCCTTCTGGATAAGGTGAAGCAGATTTCTTTGGAAGTTTTGTTTCCTCATTTTACTAATTATGACAGCCCTTCTTCACAGGTGAGAGAATACATATGAGTAACCTGGTTGAATCCTTAGTGCATAGTAGGTGTGCAGAGTTAAATGTTGACTCACTTTTGTCTTCTCTCTTTTCATGGAAGTAAATTAGCTCTGTGACAACATACTTTTTTATATAAGGCTTATACTTTTATCTTTCTTTTTGCCTCCTTGAGCCTGGATGGCTGTCAAAGAACTGTAGAATTCTGGAGATGTGGTAGTGAGAGAGTATGAGAACTCTAATCTGAAATGATGGATTGGTAGAATGGCATTGAGCGTGAGATGAGGATAGAGAGGGTAGGTCAAAACTAGACATTGCCTTCCATATTGAAGCTAGGAGTAAATAAAGTTTCCTTCTGGGCTCACTGAAATCATTCCTTTCATGTATCTCATGTATCTCATGTATTCCTTTCATGTACCTCAGCTATCTGGGGCCACTATCCTATGAGAGAGAGAATTGTGATGAAGCCGTCAGTACTAGGGGGCCTTCCCAGGTGGCACTAGTGACAAAGAACCTGCCTGCCAATGCAGGAGACATAGGTGATGCAGGAAGATACTCTGGAGGAGGGCGTGACAGCCTGCTCCAGCATTCTTGCTTGGAGAATCCCATGGACAGAGGAGCCCACGGGGTTGGGTTTGGTGGGGCGTGGAGCTACAGTTCATAGCATTGCAGAGTCTGACATGACTGAAGTGACTTAGCACACACAGTCAGTACTAGACTTGAGTATAGAGACTTAGTTTTGAGGCTGATTGTTTATTGCTATTTATTGTCATGAAGAAGCTTTTTGACTACTTTAGCTTCTTCACATTTAGTATGAGTTGATTCAATTATTGTGAACTTTAAGTCTCTTCTGGTTTATGTTGTGTTGTATGCTTAGTCGCTCAATTGTGTGTGAATCTTTGTGACCCCATGTTTTGTAGCCTGCCAGGCTACTCTGTCCATGGGATTTTTCAGGCCAGAATACTTGAGTAGGTAGCCATTTCCTCCTCCAGGGGATCTGTGTGACCTAGGGATCAAACCTGCATCTCCTGCAGTGTAAGCGGGTTCTTTACCACTGAGCCATCAGAGATTAGAGACGTCTCGCTTTTTCCATGGGAGCCTTGAGGAGCAGCTACAAATACAGATGAAGCTTCGCTAGGTGGTCCACTCACCTCTTGCTGTGTGGCCTGGTTCATTACAGGCTATGGACCGGTACTAGTCCATGGCCTGGGGACTGGATGAAAATCCAGTTACAGCTCATTTACTTCCTAGCTTTTCTTCTCTATCTTTTATTGATGCCTTGGGAAATTCTTTGTGGATGAACCACACTCATTCTCTTGTACATCTATAATAAGAATGAGAGAGGAATTTTAAATTTGCTGTAACTTTTGAGTGTTATTCTTTTTATCCCTGCAAGAAAAGGAAAGAATCATCAGCAGAAGCACAGATTTGTGATTCTTGTGTTTTTTAAAAAGATTGAGTTAGTATCATAATACTCTACTAAATGAAGAATAACCTTATTCACAGAAATTGAATCTTGAATACAGCAGTTTTGTCTAAAAATAAATAGCAAGATATTGAATTAAACCTGTTAGAATGTATAGGTTCAAGAATCATAGATTTGCAAAACAGAACTCCCTTAGATAGAAAAACTTCTAAGAAAAATTGTTTAAACAAGTTGTCACTTCCCCCTGAAATTCAGTTACCTCTAGATATATGCAAATATGTGACAGATTTCATGTAACTAGTTGATTTCAAGTTTTTAAATGGTAGGTGATGAAACTTCAATTCTCAGGACATATAATACAGTTCTAATGATCACTAGAGTAAGGTGAATGCTATTTTTTACTATTTGGAAGCACTTTTCAGAAAACCAAATATATATTGTTCTTGAAATGACCAAAGGAATTATTCATATAGCCACATTTGTATCTTTGTAATAATTTAAAATGGGTTTTGTAGAAAATAAATACTTCTCTACCACTGTCCCTTAATTTATTTATAAAAGAAATTTGCTCAATGCCAGTTTCTCAGGAACTATGATTTAGGTTATTTGACATTGGCACCCTAAGGCTGTAAAGATTTCCTAGCGAGAAAGCAGTGCTCAGGAAACAAGTTAGTGGAAATTGGTTCTTACAAAGTTATACTTTTTTTTTTTTAATTAAATTTGTTCTTTCCACCTATTTTTTCCTAAATGACTTGCCTTAAGTATTTCAGATAAAAGCCCTCTAGTCTAGACAATGTTGCACCTGAAAAGTTCACAGTAATAAGTTTGTCCAATAAGTCAGTTAAATTTATGAAGTAGTTTTAAATTTATGGTCCATAGCATGTACAGAGTGACTCGTTTTCGTGGAACCAAAAATGTGAGTATTATAACTTTGTAAATTCAGCTTTTAACATGGTAAACGTCCTTTCTTCTTGGGGAAATGTTAATTAAAGATAGCCATCATTTTGCTATCTTTCTGTTACGCTTAGGGAACAAAACAGTAGGACTAGTCATACGAAGAAGGTGATGGTGATGCACACTGACTGCCCTGACCAGGCTTCTTCTGAGACAGTGACGTCAGGACGGTAGTCGCGCTTGTGGCTCCTGGCAGGGAGCTGATGGCATGCCATACCAGAATCGAATTCAGTTCAGCACACAGTTGCTATCAACTCTTGGCCTAGTGTTAGTTAAGGCTTTGGGCTTTGAGATACTATGTCACTGTAAATTTCATATAAACTAAAATTGTTTGGGTGTGCCTGCTAAGTCACTTCGGTTATATCTGACTCTTTGCGACCCTATGGGCTGTAGCCCACCAGGCTTCTTTGTCTGTGGAATTCTCTAGGCAGGAATACTGGAATGGGTTGCCATGCTCTTCTCCAGGGATCTGCCTGGCCCAGTTTGTGTGGGGGAAAAGACAATTATAGATAGCCAAAATGGAGAAGTATAGGATAGTAACTGATAAAGGGTCACTGTCTCATTAGTTAATAGTTAGGTAATTACTAGAATAGTGATGTGAAGGAGAACAAAATTAATGTGCTGTGATATGAGGGAGGTTTTACAGAAGTAAGATTGGTCCTAAAGTTTGAACAAACTTTGGTGGTCATTCTTATTTGATGATAATGTTTCATGGGACAGAAAAGCATGAGTAAGGCAGAGTGTTAGGTTTGGGAGATAGAAATGTTTATATGAAATGTTCTTTAAATAGAAAAGATGGAGTCAGATTGTAATGAGCCTTGAATTCTATGATTCAAAGTTGGATATCACTCACAAAAGGAATCCTGTAAAGCCAAGAATGTGTCTTAACAGGTGATGTTTTAAGAAGACAAACCAGGTGGATTGGAGCAGAGCTGATAGTGAAGAAAGAGACATAATTAGGAGGTTCATGCATGGATTTGGAGAGCTGTATGGGAGGGCAGAGGAAGGAGAGGAAAATGTATAAAATTACTTGGAGGTGATTGCCAAGAATTAGTCCTGAGCACCTGAAATAAAGAAATATGGTGAGTGGAAGGATCAGGATAAGGAGATATTTTGGTCTTGAATGTTGTGAATTTAAAATATTAAAATAGCTGTGATATGATACAATAAAAAGTAATATATTTAGTCTTCATCTCTGGTTACTAACACAGAGTTTCTCAAACCCTAGGAATTTCATGAGTGGTAGGAATGAGAAGAGCATCTTTTGTTTTTCAAAATAAGGCCTTTTCAACTATACCTGTATTTATGCTAATGAGGTGACTCTTGGAGATGAGGGGCTCATAGCCAGAAGAGCTGCAGTTTTGATTAGAGGGTTGGAACTTTCAGCTCTATCTTTGACCTCTGGAGATTGGGAGAGCAGGGATAGGGGATTGGAGAGAGGCTGGGAGTTGAGCTAGAACCCAAGAATAGTTAATGATTTAATCAGTTGTGCCTGTGTAATGGGATCTATGAAAACCTGTAACAGTGGAGTTCATAGAGCTTCTGGGTGGGTGAATGCATCCATATGCCAGGAGGTTGCATCCCTAACTATGGGGACAGATGAAACTCCCATGCTTTGGACCCTTCTGGACCTCACCTAATGTGTTTCTTCACCTGGTTATTCATTTATTTATTTTATAATAAACCAGCAATAATAGCAATAATAAGTAAACTAGTACTCTAAGTTCTTTGAGTCATTATAGCAGTTATTGAGCCTGAGGAAGGTCAGTCATGGGAACCTCCAATATGTGTCCATGTTGGACTGAAGTCTTGGTACCTGAGGACGGAGTGTTTGCTCTTAGCATCTGAGATGGGAAGCAGTCTTGCACTGAGTTCTGCACTGAGTATCAGATTTCAGTTAAGTTGCAGGATACTCAGTGTCTGCAAGAATTAGGGTGTCAGAAGTGTCTTGAGTAGAACAGGTTTTCCTATTCTACATTTTGGAAATGTAGAAATTTCCAAAAATCGAGTTGGTAGAAGTTAATATTAGAAATATATATGATAAATAATGTTTTCAGCTCTGAAGTGTGATCATGATTCTAAAAGTAGATAACAATGAGGTGACTCTAAGATCAGAAAGGAGTTTAACAATATATTTATTGCTAATAATATAAAACATGGTAATATATGTGATAAGGTTAACATTTGACAGTAACATCAGAAGCATTTGTCAGCTATTCATTATATATTATTCTGTTTTAAACATTAACTTACTTAATATTTGCATAAACTTATGAGATAGAGCACTTAAAAGTTAAATAATGTGCTGCATGTGACTCAGTAATTATTGATGGAGCTGGAAACTAAGATTTGAACCCAAACACTTTTCCTCTAAAAGCTATACTCTACATTTATCTGTGGAAGCCCTAGGTATAAAATTGCATTTAAATGCTCTGTCTTTGTTTTATATAGATCAATAAAGCATTTTTAAAGCACCTGAAATAAAGTATCATTATTACTATTTCTGACTTCAAATTCTTACACTTCCTTTCTTTCTCATTCCTCTTCTTGTTTCCACCTTCATTGTATTATCTCCTTGTTTACCTTTGTCACGTTTAGTATTATCAGGTTGTGAAATCTTTGTACAGTCCCTGGCAGCAGTATACTCCATAAATCTTACTAATAAGTCTATAAATCTGAGAATCTGAGGGTTAGATTGTTTCAGTTACTGAATTGAGTACATCAGCTTGCTACAAGATTTGCTTATAGTAAGTACATACCAGCACATCTTCATTAAGACTGCTGATGTACTGTGAAGTGGAAAAGCTTTCACTGTAGTTATTTAGGAAGTATTGCTTTATTTCCACACTCAATCTAGAAATACATTTAAGAAGTAAAAAATAAATGCATAGAATAAGAAGGGCCATCCATATGCTTTTATGGAGAGAGAGCACTTAAATGATGTGCAGAGGTACAGAAGAAATGGCTAGCTGTCTTTGGGGAATGCAAATTCCAGTTATAGACGTTAAGAATGTCCAGAAAAGCATTTAGTAGTTAAAAGAGAGTCATTTAATTGAAGAATGTAAAATGAAGCAGCTACTGAGAGAAGAGCTGAAAGTTGCTGAAAACTTCCTGGAAAAGTTGATATTTTGGCAAGTTGGCCTTAAAGAAGATGACACTACTGTTTTGACAAACAGCATAAGAAAGGAAGGAACTTGTAAATAGGGGTTAGACTGTCATAGATAAAATAGGTTAGCTTGATTGAAGCATAGAGGGGCAATGAGAACTTATTGAGAGAACTTATTGAGAATTAAAGATTTGGATTATGGTAAGAGGTATCAAAGAATGTTTAAAAAAAGAAGCCAAGGTTTTAAAAATAATGGCTTCACTGTCTGTAAATACAGTGAGTATATTGGAAATTAATCACTGGAATTACTTAGGTAAATATCAAGTCTCTTTTTGTCAGAGATATTATACAGTAAATTTGTGCTGATAGTGGGAGGTTGTGCTAATAAATCACTTCCAACTTGAATATCTGACAGTTGAAATGACTAGAAGAGAAACCTTTAGCTTGAAGGCTGTGCCAAACTCTAGATGTGTGGCATAGTGAGAGTCAGTCTGAGGGGAACAGTGAGAAATATCGCCAAGAAGTAATCAAAGTGAATTAGGAATGGATTTGAGACAGGAAGAAAGGAGGCAGGGCATAACCATTACAAGAATGAAGCAGCCATAAAGAACAGGATTCACAAAAACTGACTGGAACCTAAATAGGCCCAAGGTGGGAGAAAATTTGACTTCCAGGAGACCTTGAGCCTCATTTTCACTCACTGTAATACATTAGCTAAATAACACACCCTCTGGTGCCGTGACAGTTCCGAGGCCAACCATAAAAGGCCACAAAGTCAGTGGTGCCCCAATTCTGGAAATCTCTGCCCTTTCTTCAAAATAGTTGAAATCATCTTCTCTCTTGTTAGCCTGTGAAATTACCTAGCCATAAAAACTAACCACCCCCGGTATTTCAGGGTCACTCGTGCCTTCTGAGACAGCCCACACTCTGTCTATGGAGTGTGTATCTCTCTACATAAATCTGCTTTCACTTTACTGTGGCTGGTTCTTGAATTCCTTCCTGTG
Source organism: Aepyceros melampus (assembly GCA_006408695.1). Classification (NCBI taxonomy): domain Eukaryota; kingdom Metazoa; phylum Chordata; class Mammalia; order Artiodactyla; family Bovidae; genus Aepyceros; species Aepyceros melampus. The sequence goes on along the minus strand of SJXQ01006881.1, from coordinate 11,921 downwards.
TAAAGCCAAGGACCTTCACTAGGCAGCCAGTCCCAGGGACTCATTTGAGACCCGGAAAATGACCCTCCACTTGTGCCCCCTTTTTTTCCTACAAGTTTAGGGGATAAGTGTTGGTGGAGTAATGGCTCCCAGCGGCTTGGGCTAGGTAATTAGCGACTGAAGCGACTTAGCAGCAGCCCCAGTTCCTTAATGGTAAGGAGAAACCATCTGGTAAAACATGCATGGGTTGAGAGTCAATGGATTTGGATTCTAAGTCTAGCCTGTCCATTTTGAAATGATGGGCAAGCGATTTCACTCAGAATATATACAAATTTGAGCACTCCATAATGCTTTTATCCCATAATTTAGTAAGTCAAGAATAAGTTCAGTTCAGTTCAGTTTAGTTCAGTCACTCAGTCGTGTCCAACTCTTTGCGACCCCATGGCCTGCAGCACTCCAGGCGTCCCTGTCCATCAAGGAGCTTGCTTAAACTCATGTCCTTTGAGTCAGTGATGCCATCCAACCATCGAACCATCTCATCCTCTGTCGTCCCCTTCTCCTCCTGCCTTCAATCTTTCCCAACATCAGGGTCTTTTTATTGGAACTTAAGCTTCAGCATCATTCCTTCCAATGAATATTCAGGAGTGATTTCCTTTAGGATTGACTGGTTGGATCTCCATGCAGTCCAAGGGACTGTCAAGAGTCTTCTTCAGGACCACAGTTCAAGAGCATCAAATCTTAGGTGCTCAGCTCTATCTAGGTTTGTCATAGCTTTTCTTCCAAGGAGCAGGCATATTTTAATTTCTTGGCTGCAGTCACCAACTGTAGTGATTTTGGAGCCCAAGAAAATGAAGTCTGTCACTGTTTCCATTGTTTCCCCTTCTATTTGCCATGAAGTGATGGACTGGGTGCCATGATCTTAGTTTTCTGAATGTTGAGTTTTAAGCCAGCTTTTTCACTCTCCTGTTTCACGTTCTTTAAGAGGCTCTTCAGTTCCTCTTCACTTTTCTGCCATAAGAGTGGTGTCATCTGCATATCTGAGGTTATTGATATTTCTACTGGCAGTCGTGATTCCAGCTTGTGCTTCATCCACCCCAGCATTTTGCATGATGCACTCCACATATAAGTTAAATAACAATAAGTTAGGGAATGGGAATGAAGATTAATTTTATGTCATACTAATGAGTAATTGTGTTTTATTATTCAAGGGGACATTTTTTTGGAGAACTTGGTTAGTTTACTAATGAAAATATTTTTAGTTGAGTGGAGCAAGAATTTAAAATTTAAAGTTATCTTTGTTCAAGAGATGAATTCATAGAAAAAGAAGAAAATGTCTGGATATCAGCCAACAAAGTGTTAGTAGGGAGACCTGGCAATAGGGTTTGCTTTTTTATGAAAAACAGGTACACACCTTTCTTGAAACAGCATTTATTGTTATGCAGCTATGAATGATATGCTATGAGGTAGCTTCCTCATCTGACAGTCTTAAGATGAATTGACTACCTTTCTAAAGAAGGGAGATTCCAGAAAGATTCTACAGCCAGCTGAATCATAGAGTGAATATACAGAAACCAATGCTCCTGTGTATTTATCTATTTTTATACTTGTTTCTGTAAAGTTTTTTTTTTTAATTGTCTCTCTTTTGCTGTAGTTACTTCTCTCTGTAAGAGAGAGATACTCAACTTCGTTTGAGTCATCCTATGTGAGTATCTAGGGAAACCATTGACTCTAGGATGTGTTCTTGAATGGGGTTCTACCCTTCTTGGCTTTGGACTCTTTCATTCTTTGGTTGCAATGTTTTATGTCTCACATGTTGATATTGTAAACTGAAGTTTTTCTCTTAAGATATCTCAGACTTCATGAGACATGTCTCAACGATTTCCTTGTGTTGAATCTCGCAGTATTTTAAAATAATGCAAGCATATGAAGAAAAGTTGAAGAAAATTTAAAGCTTCATAGTGCTTTGTAGTGCTCTGAAAAAAAAAAAAAAAGTTACAAGGAATATGCCTTTCCCACCCCCTCACTCCACCCCTACCCCTTGGTCCTGCAGTGTTTTTCTCAGATTGTGTGTTTAGTGTTTATATGAGGAGTCTGTCGTTGACTTTGTGACTCTGCCATCAGGTCCAAGTTGAGCTCCACCTCGTCATCCTTGATTCTCCCTTCCCCAGAATACGATGTTTCTAATTCTCAAACCTTTTCTGATTTTAGGCTTTGACAAAGTTCTTGAAATGTGTTAATTGGGATCTACCTCAGGAGGCCAAACAGGCGCTGGAACTTCTAGGCAAGTGGAAGCCTATGGATGTAGAGGATTCCTTGGAGCTGCTGTCCTCTCATTACACGAATCCAACAGTGAGGCGCTACGCTGTGGCCCGACTACGGCAGGCAGATGATGAGGTGCGTTAGTGCTCACTACTCCTCTGCAACTGGGCACATTTTAAACTGGGACCTGT
>SJXQ01006880.1:153709-198020 GCA_006408695.1 Aepyceros melampus | reverse complement strand
GATAGTGTATTCAAAAGCAGAGACATTACTTTGCCGACTAAGGTCCGTCTAGTCAAGGCTATGGTTTTTCCTGTGGTCATGTATGGATGTGAGAGTTGGACTATGAAGAAGGCTGAGCGCCGAAGAATTGATGCTTTTGAACTGTGTTGTTGGAGAAGACTCTTGAGAGTCCCTTGGACTGCAAGGAGATCCAACCAGTCCATTCTGAAGGAGATCAACCCTGGGATTTCTTTGGAAGGAATGATGCTAAAACTGAAGCTCCAGTACTTTGGCCACCTTATGTGAAGAGTTGACTCATTGGAAAAGACCCTGATGCTGGGAGGGATTAGGGGCAGGAGGAGAAGGGGACGACAGAGGATGAGATGGCTGGATGGCATCACGGACTCAATGGACATGAGTCTGAGTGAACTCTGGGAGTTGGTGATGGACAGGGAGGCCTGGCGTGCTGCGATTCATGGGGTCGCAAAGAGTCGGACACGACAGCGCGACTGAACTGAACTGAATACCCTTGAGCTAAACCTGAGTCATACCCTTGAACTAAACCTAAGTTATGCCTGGGGGAATTATACCCTTTAAGTAATCAGGAGAGTCCCCATTCGTGCGTGCGCATTCCTCTCAGCCAATCATGTAGTGCCAGCTACCCTCTTTCTGAGACAAAGAACTGCCTGTATATAAGCAGCCATACTCTGGAGCTCGGGGCTCTTGTCGGATTCCACTGCGCTGGGTGAGACATGGGCCCTAGCTCGAGCTAGCAGTAAAACCCCTTTATGCTATTGCATCGCTGTGGACGTCTAATTCTCTCAGTTTTTGGGACTCGGACTCTGGGCATAACATTTAGTTAACTACATGGAAAGATGTATTTGTTCACTAGAGAACTGAAGGGCTTAAAACAGAATTGATTCAAGGATTTGAAAACATTCAAAATAAGTTCTCTGACCATGGAATTAGCTGAAAATCAATAACGAAAACGAAAAAGCCCACAACTTTTGAAAATGTAACAAATCATTTCTGAATAGCCTATGTGTCAAAGAAGAAATAAAAACAAATTAGAAAATATTTTGAAGAAAATAATGAAGACAAAGTATATCAGGGCTTAGAGGACGTTTATAGTCTTAAAGTATTAGGAAAAAAGACTGAAAATCAGTGTAGTGTTTGTCTTTCTCTGTATGATTTATCTCACTTAGCATAATGCCCTCAGGATCCATCTATGTTGTCACAAATGGCAGCTTTCCTTCTTTTTCATGGCTGAGTAATATTCCATTGTATAGGTATTAGATACAGATATATCTTGTATTTTCTTTGTCCATTCATCCATCAGTGGACACTTGGGTCATTTCCACATCTTGGCTGTGTTGACATATTAACTGGCTTTTAAATATTTTGAAGAAAATAATGAAGACAAAGTATATCAGGGCTTAGAGGACGTTTATAGTCTTAAAGTATTAGGAAAAAAGACTGAAAATCAGTGTAGTGTTTGTCTTTGTCTGTATGATTTATCTCACTTAGCATAATGCCCTCAGGATCCCTCTATGTTGTCACAAATGGCAGCTTTCCTTCTTTTTCATGGCTGAGTAATATTCCATTGTATAGGTATTAGATACAGATATATCTTGTATTTTCTTTGTCCATTCATCCATCAGTGGACACTTGGGTCATTTCCACATCTTGGCTGTGTTGACATATTAACTGGCTTTTTGAGCCTGGCCCCAGGGAGAATCCAGGAGCCACACGTGTGGATTTCCTCAGGGCTGTAGGAATTGTGAAGTTCAGAAGAAGTCTAAAGGGCTTTCATTTCAATAGGTCCAAAGCTAAGGGAGTTTGTTCTTCGAAACGTTTGTCACCAGCAGTTTCATGGGAAAGATCAATACTTTTTTCTGGTTTTCCAAGCTCTTCCAAACACAATTCAAGGGCAGATCCATGAGGCCTCTTCTTTGTCAGAAACCAGCCCATATAACCGGACATGAACATACTTCTGTGTGGCAAAAGCCTGAGTCCAGTGGACACTGCTGAGAGTTCAGAGTCTTATAAAGGTGCCATTAAGTGGTGATCTTCTGGTTTCTGCCAATATATCCTAGAACATTATTTGAAAGGCCATCCACCCCCTTTACATATTTTTAAAATTCATTTATTTACTTTTTGACTGCACCTCATAGCATGTAGGGTCTTAGTTCTTCCGCCAGGAATCGAACCTGCACCCCTGCATCAGGAGCTTGGAATCTTAACCACTGGACCACAGAGAAGTCCCTACATATTTTTAATTGACATCTAGGCTTTTATTATAAATTAAACAGTGGCAAGGAATACAATTTCCACCATACAGTCACATCTGAAAAATTTTAAATAAAAACTTTTATTTTACAACAGTTTTAGGTTTACAAAACAAAAAAATTGTGATGGTAGTGTGGATTTCCCACGCACCTCACAGCCAATGTCCCCTATGGTGGACATCTTACATTGGTATTGTGCATTTGTTATAATTAATGAAATAATATCGATACATCATTCTTAACTGAAACCCATGTTTCATTCAGTTTTCTGTGGCTTCTATCCAGTGTCTCTTTCCTGTTTCCAGGCTCCCATCTCAGCTCTCCCATTGCATTGACTTGTCATGTCTCCTTAGGCTCCTCCTGGCTGTGACATTGCTCAAGGATTCTTTGTTTTTGACCTTGACAGTTTTGAGAAGTGCTGCTCAGGTATTTTTCAGAATGTCTCTGAATTGGGATTTGTCTGCTGGTTTTCTCATGATCGCACTGAGGCTGTGGGGTTTGAGGAGGAAAGTCAGAGAGGTTAAGTGTCATTTTCATCACATACCTAAAGCACACAGTATCGACAGGATTTATCACTGTTAATATTGACCTTGATCACCTGGCTCGGGTGGTTGCTGTCAGGCTTCCTCATTGCTCCCGCCTGCCCCCTTCCAGCTGGTTCTCCCTGGAAGAAAGTCACTATATGCAGGCCATACTGCAGGGATGGAGAGTCACGCCCTCTCTGCAGGGCACCTACATAAATTATTTGGAATTCTTCTGCAAATGAGATTTGTCTCAATTCTTCCATTTGTTTATTTATTCCACCATTTACTTGAATCAGTATGGACTCTCAGATATTATTTTATACTTTGGGTTATAATCCAGTACTTCTTTATTTTGTTACTCAAATTGTTCCAGCTTTGATCACTCAGAAATTTTCTAAAATTGGCTCTTGTGTTCCTGTGACATACCCGCCTACCACTATGTGGTTGCTTTTGTTTGCTTATTTTTTAATTTTTGTTTTGTTTTCTGAGTATGTCCTCTTTCTAGCACTACAGGATGACCTAGGTTTTTGTTTTTGTTTTCTTTACAATACTGTATTGGTTTTGCCATACATTGACATGAATCCCCACAGGTGGACATGAGTGATCTAGGTTCATCTTATATATTTTGCCACATTGGAAAAAAAAATCCCTGTGTCTTACCTATTCAACACCCCTTGCCACAAAAACCACTGATAATTGCTGGTCTTTTAGTCATCAGTGTATTTTCCCCTTTTCCAGGATGTCATATGGGTGCATTGCGAATGTAGTCTTTTCACTTTGACTTCTTTCACTTAGAAATATGCATTTAAGAGTCACTGGTGTGGTTTTGTGGGCTGACAAAAGCTCATTTCTTGTGATCACTGGATAATAATTCCATGGCATGGGTTGTACCACATTTTGTTTACACACTTGTCTCCTGAAGAACATCTTGGCTGCTTCCAGTTTTGGGTGATGATGAATAAAGCTGCAATAACATTCTTGTGTGAGTTTTCTTGTGGAGAGAAGTTTTCAAATCAGTTGAGTGAAAAAAACAATTTGAGTAGAAAAACAATGAGCAACAATGATTGCCGCATCACTTGGTAAGACTATGTTTAGCTTTGTAAGACACTGTCAAACTGTCTTCTGAAGTGGCTGTGCCATTTCGCATTCCCACTAGCAATGAATGAATAGAAATTACTGAACCAAAAGTTAAACTCAGAGAGAAAGAGGAGGAGGAGAGGGAATGAAAGGCTCGTCAGATAATATCATCAGTATAACACATGTATAACTGGATTCTGAGAGTGCATTTTCTCCCAGAATGTCATGAAAGAAGTGTTTGAAGAGATAATTGTCAAAAAGTTTTCATATTTGATAAAAAGCATAAAATACACTAGAACTTTAGTTTCTATTTGCAGTGGGAGGCATTGGAATCTGTCGACACAAGTGTGGACATCAGTCAAAAAGCAGGTCAGAGAGAACCCTGGATGGGGTAATATATGGAATTCTATTTATGGGTGTGGTGGGAGAGTAGGAACAAAGGCGAAAAGGAAAGAAGGAGGGGAGAGAGGGAAGTAAGGGAGAAAGAAAGAAAGGACCCCCTAACCTTTGGTGCTGACTGAAGTGGGTTCAATAGTGTCCCCTCCAAGAGTATAGAGGCAGTAAAAAAGAGAAAAGCAGGTATCCAGAAATATGCTATTTCTTGGCAGAACACCTCTTGTTGTCTACTCAAATTCACGTGCATAGCATCATAAAGCTGTGCTGTGCTTAGTTGCTCAGTTGTGTTCAACTTTTTGCAACCCCTAGGAGGACTATCAAAGACATTTAATCATACCTCTTGGTTTTATGTAAGAGTTGACTTTTAGCAAGTAGTTCAGGGCACAGCATGTGTGAAGGCCCAGCAACAGGAGGGAGCTTGTGTTCAAGTAGATCAAGGAAGCTCTAAGACTTGGGCCTCCTCCATCCAAGGCCTTCTTCAGACTGAAGCACCTCCAGACAGGGCTCCCACAGCCTTGTTTTTCATAATAAAAATTATTATGAACTTTTATAAAATAGATATAGAGCAGGTATTTTCAGTGCTATTCTCCAAATGAGGAAATCAAGTGATAGAGCTGTGATCTGAACCTGTCTAGTCCAGACTCTGCTTCCTGAAACATTCTCCTGATATCGCTCAATATGTGGCCTGAGACATCCTGTAGAATGAATGGTAGGCATAATTATTTGCATTTTTTGCTTAATTCTTGTGGCTTCTAAAGAATGTTGCTCCCCACTTGGCAATTATGATAACACTTGCAGTGTATCTGTAGACCTTTGATCACTTTTTTTCTGTAAGTTTAATAGTATTGAAATTGTTCTGCCTAACGAATATACTACAGCAAACCTAACTGTTTTGTTCTCCTTTGAAGTCTTTTTCTCCCACCAAGCATCAGTAAATCATAAAATAAGGAGTATGTTTGGATTTTGGTTTATGTTTTCATATAAATTAATCTGCATTTTCTGTGAAGTTAATGTTCTTTTTGATTCACACTCTGAGCATTTTACCAATTTAGCAATCCAAGAAAAATTTAGATTGAACACTCCATATTTTATTATGTTAAATTGTTTTCAGCCAGTTTTGAATCCATGTGGCCAAGCCAATTTAAATGTGTTTTGTAAGAAAGGTCACTTCATGAGCTGCTGTTCCTCATGTCATTAAATTTCCATTTGTATGTATTTTAACTGTCTAATTCTGCAGCTCTAAACAGATTTCTCAAAAATTACAAACTAAGAAAAAGGAAAGCAACCAACTGTTTTTATTAACCCTAAATTACAATTCTGTGACGCATGAACCCTGAGTACTGCTGACAGTTGAAAATGCTGTTAAAAATTAACGCACATAAGTGAGTGATGCCCAGTGAGCATGCACATTTATTTAAAAAACACTTCCACTGTTCAGGGCACTTCCCTGGTGGCTCAGACGGTAAAGCACCTGCTTGCAATGCAGGAGACCTGGGTTCAGTCCCTGGATTGGGAAGATCCTCTGAAGAAGGAAAGGGCAACCCACTCCAGTACTCTTGCCTGGAAAATCCCATGGGCAAAGGAGCCTGGTGGGCTACAGTTCATGGGGTTGCGAAGAGTCGGATACGACTGAGCAACTTATCTCCCCCCCCCCCCCCCCGCCCCCACACACACTGTTCGGAGCATTTCATCATCTTTGAAAATTGCCTTTCCAGCTGGCAGACCTTTTAAAAGATATTGTCTCTGGTAGCAAATCTTTGCCTTTTGAAAGTGGGTTTGATTAATAACCCAAGGTAATTTGGGCTAAGCTTGGTGATGTGCACGATGGAAATTAATATTTAATCCCAGTCATGTGGTAGAAGCTTGACCTGGGATGCCCAATGAATCTGGATAAACTCATTTTGGATCAAAAGCAAAGTGTGGCCAAAGATGATGGGCCGGAGCCACGGACGGTGTTCCGCTGGGAGTGGTGCCACGGAGCAGAAGTTGTCTGTGTCCGGTCAGGCTGACAGGCTTGACCGCCACCCTACACTCCACCCATCGCCACCACTCGGCCTGCACCAAGTTGCTTAGACTCTTTGAGGTGGTTTCCTCTTTAAAAAGAGGATGCAAATGTCTGTCTCATCAATTTTCAAGAATAAAATAAAATAATATGAAACATCTAGCACAATCCATCCCCCTTTTCCCTCTGAAGGTGACAACTATGAAGGGAAAATATTCATTAGGATGAAGGTGGTCCCGTTTTTTAAATGGAATTTTAGCTTTGGTTGTATTTCTCTATTATCTCATCAGATATGAATTCCAAGGTTATTTGTTAGCCTCCAATTTGGGGCAAAGGTCTAGTTGTTATTTTGGTGTTTCTAGGCTAAGGGTCTGTGTGTGTTGAGTTACCTGGTTGTGGGATGGGATGGTGGAGGTAGTGTTGAAGATAAAGCTGAACAGACAAGTAGAGACTATATTATAGAAGGTTTTGAAGGGCATATTAAGAGTTAGACATGACCCAATAGAAAGGGTCACTATAAGGCTTTTGAGAAGAGAGAAAACCACTTCTATCTGTGCTTTGAGAAGATAACCGACATGCTGCACTGAGTATCATGATGTGGGCCTGCTTCTTCCTTATCAGCACCTCCTCCACTCATCTTTATACCAATGAACAGAGGAACATATAGAGGGACCGACGGGAACAGAAGGCCATGGCGGGCTGGAAGGCAGTGTCACAGAAGTCTCTGCAGATGCAGGCTCGGATGCCATGAGCGACTGGATACCACAGCAAAGGAGGATGGGGAGATGGGAGAACTGGAAGGGATTCTGAGACGGCTGGTTTGGATGACGGCTTGCGCGGGGGAATGGGGTCGGCGCCATTAACAGAAATAGAAGACGCAGAATGAGCAGCCAATTTTGGAAATCAGGGAAAACAAGTCCAATTTTAGTTCAATGAGCTTGTAGGGAGGTGGAAGTGTCCAAGAGGCAAATGAGAACACGCGTCTGGGTGGAGCAGAGACCCAGACTGAAGGCAAAGGCGTGTTGGTGGAATCACACCAAGAAAGACGGCAGAGAACGAAATCATCCCTGGAGAGGCTGTTGATCTAGCAGGCTGGCCAGTTAGAGAGCCTTGGCGAATACTAACGCTTGTGAGAGGGTCGAAGACACAGGAAAAGAGAGTAGGGAGAAACAGGCACAGAAATGTCACAAGAGAACAGCGCTATGGAAGCCAAAGAGAGGAGGACCCCAGAGAAGGGACAAGCAGGACGAGGTCCGAGAGGGGCTGGTGGGTTTGGGCCATGGTGGATCACTTGTGACCTCTAAGAGATAGCCTCTGAGTTGCCATAAGGGGAGACTAAGGCTGAGGTACTGAAACATCAGCTCTCCCTGATACCCCTGAGGGAGAGAGAATTGGCAACAGCTTCCTTAACCCTCTTTGGCTACTTCGAAACCATCAACTCAGAATGGGACTTGAACCTACAGTCTTTTACCTGAGATCACACACATGGTGTCAGGACTACATGAAATCCCTTGGACTGCAAGGAGATCAGCCGGTCAGTCCTAAGGGAGATCAGTCCTGGGTGTTCTTTGGAAGGACTGATGTTGAAGCTGAAACTCCAATATTGGCCACATGATGCAAAGAGTTGAATCATCTGAAAAGATCCTGATGCTGGGAAAGATTGAAGGTGGGAGGAGAAGGGGATGACAGAGGATGAGACGGTTGGATGGCATCACTGACTTGATGGACATGAGTTTGGGTGGACTCTGGCAGTTGGTGATGGACGGGAGGCCTAGCATTCTGTGGTTCATGGAGTCTCAAAGAGTCAGACACAACTGAGGGACTGAACTGAAGTGAAACCATCAACTCAGAATGGAACTTGAACCCATGGTCTTTTAACTGAGATCACACACCTGGTGTCAGGACTACATGAAATCCAGGTTCTTGATGTCTCATTGCAGAAAGAATTCAGTGAGAGATACGTGATAGGTAAAAAGTGGATTTATTCAGAGAGAAACATGCTCCACAGAGTGTGGGCCATCTCAGAAAGCCAGAGCAGACCAGGGTACGGGGTTGTCAGTTTTTACAGGGCTGGGTCATTTCATCACCTAGCGAGTGGGAGGAGCATTCTGGCTATTTTGGGGAAGGGGTGGGGAAGGAGTTGGGCCACCACCCACTTTTGGACCTTGATGGTTGACCTTGGGCCTGCCATGGTGCCCGCGGTGTCTCATCTAGCTTGCTGCTGTATTACGATGAGCGTGTCCCGAGGCTCAGGGTCTAGAGGCGGGCGACCTGTCTGCCATCCTGGACCCGCTTGGTTCTAGGCAGTTTGCCATGTCTGCCGATGTCCCTCTTTTAAAGGCTGTGCCCTGCCCCCTTCCCTCCCACTTCACTTCTCCTTAGTCTGTTTATTAGACTCTTTTTCTCTGTTGCCCCAGTGAATGTTGATGTTACCTAGGACTCTGTCCTTGGCTCTAAGCTCCTAATAGTTAGGGTTCTCTTGGTTTCAGATAACAGAGAGCAACTCCAGCTGGCTTGAGCAGAAAGATTTACTGGAAGGAAAGAGGGTTACCTCATAGGACCCAAAGGGCTATGCCTGGACCTTGTGTACGAGCTTTCCCCAGAAACCCAGCACCGTGGGGTTTTGCTAGCTCCTTCCTTGTTCCCTTCTCGGTGTCTATTTCACTTTCTGCTCTCAGTTGCAAACCAGCTGCCTAGGTTTTCATGCCACATGGTGGCAAACACGCCTGCCCCTCGGCCTGGGTCAGACCCACTCGCTCGGCCAGAGGAGCGAGCTATGCGTCCCTCCTCGCCCTGGGGCCTTCCGGGGGAGAGGCTGAGCTGATCCACGTGCACAGGTGCCCACCTGCGGACCGCTCAGGTGAGGCACACCAACGAGTGGGCAGTGCAGACGAAATGATGTGGCTCGCGGCAAGGGTGGGGCGGGGGCCGGACATGGAAAACTGGGGCGACGCTTACAGGAGGAGGACTGGGGCTGAGTTCTGGGGGGAATAGGCGGACGGAGACGTGAGCAGCTTCTCAGATCCCCTCCCGCCTTCGGTCTCTGCTCTGGCCTGAGACCTGGCCCTCCTCGGTGTCCAGTCCTGGAGGTGCCCTCCCTCCCAGAGAAGGTCCAGGTCATGTGGCTTTCTTCTGGAAAAGAAAATATAATGGCTCCCCTGGCGGCTCAGACAGTAAGAACCTGCCTGCAATGCAGGAGACCCGGGTTCAACCCCTGGGTCGGGAAGATCCCCTGGAGAAGGGAATAGCAACCCATTCCAGTGTTCTTGCCTGGAGAATCCCGCGGACAGAGGAGCGTGATGGGCTACAGTTCATTGGGTCACAAAGAGTTGGACACGACTGAGCGACTCACACACACACACACACACACACACACACTGTATTTGACTTCCTGTCCCTGTGACCAGCCCTCAGCAGACCTGGTGAGTGTCCAGGGATCAGGCCTATATTCTCAAGATGGATTGGAGTTGACTGACCCCGAGCCAGCTGCAGCCTCTGTATCCAGCGTGCCTGCACTTGGGGCGGACAGATCACGGGCCGGCTCCTCTTGAGCGTGCTGCGAGGCTGGCAGGGACCGTGGGGCAGGGGCACAGTCCACAGGCGCGTGTGCTCCTGGTTCGTGTTTTCCTGGAAACCCAGCTGCCCTTCCAGTGTTAGACTCCAGAGGTGAGCCCAGGATTTCCTAGCAAATTCCTTTTCCATCTAAGCTGGGTTGGGGGAGGTTTCTGTCATGGAGACCGAGGAGCACCTGGACTAATCCTGGGTCGGAGGAGATGCCCAGTAGCTGTCCCCACCCCGGCCTCCTGCCGCCACTCAACGGGAGGACATGACTTCTCCCTCTCTCCTGTCCTGCCTCCAGGGAGAAATGAGGTCCAAAGAGTCGTTGCGATACAAGGTTGTGGCATTCTGGCAATGAACCATTCCAGTGTTCTTGCCTGGAGAATCCCGCGGACAGAGGAGCGTGATGGGCTACAGTTCATTGGGTCACAAAGAGTTGGACACGACTGAGCGACTCACACACACACACACACACACACACACACTGTATTTGACTTCCTGTCCCTGTGACCAGCCCTCAGCAGACCTGGTGAGTGTCCAGGGATCAGGCCTATATTCTCAAGATGGATTGGAGTTGACTGACCCCGAGCCAGCTGCAGCCTCTGTATCCAGCGTGCCTGCACTTGGGGCGGACAGATCACGGGCCGGCTCCTCTTGAGCGTGCTGCGAGGCTGGCAGGGACCGTGGGGCAGGGGCACAGTCCACAGGCGCGTGTGCTCCTGGTTCGTGTTTTCCTGGAAACCCAGCTGCCCTTCCAGTGTTAGACTCCAGAGGTGAGCCCAGGATTTCCTAGCAAATTCCTTTTCCATCTAAGCTGGGTTGGGGGAGGTTTCTGTCATGGAGACCGAGGAGCACCTGGACTAATCCTGGGTCGGAGGAGATGCCCAGTAGCTGTCCCCACCCCGGCCTCCTGCCTGCCACTCAACGGGAGGACATGACTTCTCCCTCTCTCCTGTCCTGCCTCCAGGGAGAAATGAGGTCCAAAGAGTCGTTGCGATACAAGGTTGTGGCATTCTGGCAATGACTGAATGCTGGCATTTTGTTGGTGAACTACTCTAATTTTTAAATTAAAAATTTTAAAAGCAGGATCACTTAGGTACTGAGATGAAGACCAATGACTCAGCTATTCAGATTACAATAAAAATGCTTGCTGAATAAAACTTCGCCCAGGGGCTTTTCATCAGTCAGAACGATTTGTCCAGAAACACACGTGCTGCTGAGCAACACTGCTGGTCTCCTTTCTTCTTGAACGATGCTCCATTTGTGCTTCTCAGTGATCTTCAAAGTTGTCTTCATTTTGGAGCTTCGCATTTGCTAACTTTGGGATAAGGCTTTATTTTTTAACAACCTTTTTATTTTGGACTAGTCTTAGGGTTATAGAGATTGTGAAGCTAGGAGAGAGGGCTCCCACACACTCACACGGTCTCCCTGTGACGAATATTTTCTGAGCGTGTCCTTGATGGTGCGTGTGTCACAGTGAACCGACACTGATACAGGGTTATGAACTGAACTCCACGCCTCACAGGTGTTTACCTAATGTCCTTTCTTCTGTTCCATGATCCCATCCAGAACACCAAATTACATCTAGTTGTGAAGTCCCTTTAGGGTCCTCTGACTCATGACAGTTTATTCAGTTTATCTGCTAATAATCTGTTAGAAGGATGCTTGGTTAATGTTTCTATTTGACAAATTTACATTTTTCTTTGACCTTTAAACGTTTTAAAATTTGACTTAAACTAGATGTTTTCACAGTGTTGTTAATGTTTGAGATTCTGAACACTTCCAGATGAAATATTAGTATTGATATGAGTATTTATCTAAAATAAGCGCTGAATGTCCAGGGTCACAGTCCCTAGACCCCAGGTGTGGCTGGGCAGAGCATGGAGAACAGGTACACAGATGGCTAAGACCCTTGGTGCATGGAAGAACCTTCCAGAACCAGCCAGAGTCCAGGAGAGGGCAGCCCAGGGCTTGCTGTTCTGCTGCAGAACCCCAGGCCCAGGCCATTCTAATGGATTCTGAAGATAAGCTTTTGTTCCCCAAATCCTTGCTGCACCTTATTCTTCCTCTGTGTGTACAGCTGGAAAAGACTTACTAATTACAGCCCCGTCTGTCTCTCAGTCTTACACAGCTAGTGCTCTAGGGCCATTTTTTCATGATGATTTTGATGAATACTAATGATACATTGTAGACTTCCCAGGTGGCTCGTTGGTGAAGAATCCACCTGCTAAGCAGGAGACGGATTTGATCCCTGAGTTGGGAAGATCCCCTGGAGAAGGAAATGGCAACCCATTCCAGTATCCTTGCTTGGGAAATCCCATGGTCCTTTTCTTAGAGAAGTCTTTAGTCTTTGTTTTCCAAAAGCCTTGCTCACCGCTTGGAACATAGTCAACACTCAGTACGTGCAGGTGCTATTATTTGATCAACCGATGCTAAATGCACAAAGGAAACTGGCCCTGTTGGCAGGAAAAAAACACCCTCTCCTTGGGGGTTAGGACCTGCTTAGGGCCAGGAAGCCTCTAGGTGGGTGTCGAGGACCAGGAAATGAGTGGAGCCTCCCTGCCTGTGATGTGGGTGGGAGTCGGGGGCTGCAAGTGAAGAGGAAGGGTTGGGGACGACCCCGGTGGCAGTGGCAGCAGCCGCCAAACTTAGGGCTAGGGCCACATGGAAGAAGATGACATAATCATAATAACCACCTCTAGGAGTCTGAGATGCAAGCAGTCGTGAGCATCTGAAGACCATCTAAAGAGTTTAATGGAGGTGTGCAGTATGACACCATTGCCAGGGTGCAGTCTGACATCTCTTTACATCACCACCTACTCTGGTCTCCCCAGAAGCTGCATACAAGCAGTCCACCGTAATCAGGCTTGCCTCTGTCCAGAGTTCATGGCATATTCGAAGTCTTTAAAGCTGACATGACCATCTGAGTCTTGATCTACTTCCCTGGAAAATGAAACAGAAAGTGATTCACAGTGAGTTTCATCCTACTTCCACACTTCACTTCTCTATCTTATCTGCAGGAAGGCTGAGGTCAATGGCTATCCTTTTTTCCTCCCTTGCATTGATAATACCTAAGGAGAGAAGGAAAGGAAAGGAAAAAGTATTTATTAAAACCTACAGAAATGATATATTCAATACATTTAAAGGAATGTCACCAAATGTAAAAGTTATATTTTTTTATATTAAAAAAGGCAGGAGTGATGGTTTTTCTAGCCATCCTGCAAATTTTTTCTGTGATATGTCAATAAATATACATGCATCTGTCAACCAAAAAAGCAAGGCAAGAGGCTGCAAAGAAGAAGAGAGTTTATTTGGATTCTGGAAGAATTGTAATTCAGGAAATACAACTTGGGTAACCCTGAAAGTGTCCTGAAAGAGAGATGAAAAGCCACAGAGTTGTTAAAAGCTGCCCAGTGACAGCTGTGATTGACTCTGACACAAGCCAGACTCAGAAGTTGTTTCAGAGTAAGAGTCCAGTAGGTGTCTTGAGTTTCTGGAAGGTGCTCTGGATGACAAAGGACCTTGATGTCCGTGAGTCACACTTCCTTACTGATCTCCTGGCCCCATGGCAGACAGCTCTTAGCAATACCAATACCATTTTGATTTTTCCCATCATACATTGCACAACAGAAGTGTGGAGTAAACAATTAAGAGGTAAGAAAAACCTTTTGGGGGTCCAGTGGCTGACTCCCTGCTCCCAGTGCAGGGGGCCCCGGTTAGATCCCTGGTCAGGGAACTTGAGCCCAAATGCCACAACTGAAAGACCCTGCGTGCTGCTGCTAAAGAGATCACGCAGGCCCCAGCTTAAAAAAGAGATCTCATGCTCGACAAGGAAGACTCCACAGGCCGTAACTAAGACCTGAAGCAGCCAAATGAATGAGTATTTTAAAAAAGGAAAAGCATTTGGGGAGTAAATAACTATAGTGACTGGCATTGTGCCTCGCACTGCCTTCATCTCGCTGAATCTGCACAGATGCCAGGATGCGCCCATTCTGCAGACAGTGATGTTCAATGTGCTGGTAGGATCACTGTGTTGGTAACAGACATGAAACTCAAGTCAGGATGGTTAAACTCCCAAACGTGGGCTTTACACTCTATTCCGCACATCTCCCTATGTAAGTAAGATGTTCCAGACAGAAGTGGTTGTGTTGCAATTACCACACAGCTAACTCAAGCTCTGGAAGTTTTCATTGACTTCATTCGTGGCCTCAGAAGCTCAGTTAATTCCTCACAAACACCCGATAAGCTTTTCTGAATCCTAGGAAGAGAGGTGAAGGCGTGAGCCTCTGACTAGTCGGCTGAGGGTGTGGGTGGCCTCAGCTGGGTTGTGCCTAAATGTCCCTAGGGCCACTGAGACAGGGGCATTTCCCTTTGAACAGGGAGCAGAGAAATGGTGCTCAGTCCCCCTAGTTAACATAACACATGGCAGAGGGAGAAAATCATGGTGTAAGCAGTACGTTCGGCTGCTACCAGTGAAAGCAGTGCTTACTTTAAGCGTATGTCTGAGAGGTAACTGTTGAGCTGTGACCACAGTTCCTCTTTGGGGGGCATTCTAAAACAATGCATTGCAAGTCTTACGTGGTGCTCCTGGGTTGGCACAAGCTATATTTTGTTGAAACAGCAAATGGTATCAACCAGGACAAAGGGCTTTTTAAAGCAAGGACTGGTCCAAGTAACAGAGCCACTAATCACTGTAACAGTTTTAAAGCAGGCTTTTAAAATATTGAATTCTAAAATAAACTTTCTGAATATTTCATGCCAAAGTCTCTGAAGTCTATAACGGTATGGGATAGAGTGATAATAATTTTTCATTCTTTTGAAGAAAAGAAAAATCCCTACTTCTCTGCCGCAGGGCAAAACCATGTTGCAGTATGTTAGTGTAAAATGACTGCAGACTGTGAAGCCCATTATTCTTGCTACTTCTTTTGGTGAAATATACATGACAATTTCATGCTGTACAGGACCAAAAGCGGAATGTCAGATCTCTTCTAAGGGATTAGAAATAATCAGTATCACATGTTACTGACTACAGAGTATAAATCATCCCCTTTATTAAATTAGATAATTGAAGATTCTTAATATTGCCTAAGTATTTTTTCCCAAGGAATTGGATTAGATAAATGACCTTTTTTCTTTCCACTCTGAACTGGCATGATTGAACCATAAATCTCATAGGGTGAGTTAGGTGGATAACTTAGAAAAGTAATATTTAGGATAAACTGTTTCTGCATATATGTATATGTGCATTTATTCACTTATTGAGATGCTAAATACTTGTAGAAAAGGAAACCTCTTTGTCTGATTCTCTCAGTAAATAACCTTCTTGTAATTGCATTAACTTTTTATTTTTCTTGCTATCTTTGCCAAATCTTCCCATCATAAAATGGTTAGGTATAACCAAGAGGTATTAGAATGGGAAAGTTTATTCATAAAGCTTGGAGTGGCATTTTTATAATGAATGGAGGAGCGTCATGTTTATATTTAGAATGAGACGTGGTAAAATACCGTCTCCTCATCACATACATATCATGGTCGTCTCAAGGAGAATGAAGAGGAAATTCACATTTCAGAGCTATACTTTTAAAAGCTAAAATACTGTTTTTCATTGCAGACAGCATTATTCCAAAGAAGGAAGCTCTCACAGCACCCACCCTCAGATGGCTCTGTGATGGGAGAGCAGATGTGCTGGTGGGCAGAATCGGTGGTGCTGAAGAGATGAAGCCGAAGTCATTATGCAAAAAGGCTCATGGTTTCTGTTTACACTGTTTAACCCTAAGAGGAGCACACTCTCCTTCTGAGACCACAGTGTGCTGTCTTGGCGTCACTGACACACATTCAGCCCTGAAATACTCCACCTCCAACTAGAAATAAACACTGAGGAGGCAAGAACTTTCTCTTGTTTGCTACGAGGTCCCCATCTCTGGGCCCACAGTCGGCAATGACTGTTTGCAGAGTGAATGAATTTGTGCAATAACTGAATCTGCGGAGACAGTGGACAGCATTGTGGAATATCCATGGCCTCTCAGGAGGTTTGGGGGATTAGCGAAAGTACGTCATCACTGTCTTTACAGAGTCGAAATCCTAGGCGGAGACGTAACACTCCGCTGGTGGCACCTAGGAGCCACCGCTCAAGGCCCCATAAGGAACAGTCAGGCGTGGTCTCCACGCACACCCGCATTGTGTAAGCACAGACCAGATGCAAGAGAGTCCAAGCGAGAGACGGACTCCAGAACCTGAGGCTGCCTAGAAGAGCAATGAATGGAAGGAACCCCTCGAGTGCCAGGCTGAACAATTAAGAGACAAAGAGCGGGAAGCTGGAAACCATAGCAAAACACTGGATATGTCCGGATCTGTCTGACCTGTAGCTGAAGCTCGAGCACTCGAAGCCACTGAAGTAACTGCTCTTTTACTGACATAGGAATATATGTGTATATATAGATATACACACACACACAAATGAAATATAAGCCTGAATACACACACACACTTCCCTAGTGGCTCAGTTGGTAAAGAATCCGCCTGCAATGCAGGAGACCCTGATTCAATCCCTGAGTCAGGAAGATCTGCTGGAGAAGGGATAGGCTACCCACTCCAGTACTCTTGGGTTTCCCTGGTGAGTCAGCTGATAAAGAAGCTGTCTGCAATTCAGGAGACCTGGGTTCGATCCCTGGCTTGGGAAGATCCCCTAGAGAAGGGAAAGGCTACCTGCTCCAGTATTCTGGCCTGGAGAATGCCGTGGACCATACAGTCCATAGGGTTGCAAAAGGCTGGACATGACTGAGCGACTTCACTCTGATACACACACACACACACACGGGCTTATATTTCACAGCTGGCTTTTTAAAGGAATGAAGTTTATAAAGATAGATGAAAGGAAAATAAATTGCCATGAACAACAGTGACTGCTTTCTAGATGCGTAAAGCCAGTTGAATTAAAGACTTTTTGATTTGCTTGTTTCTGAGATGCAAAGGGAGAGCTGGAATTGATCCGGGGAGTAGGAAGTCCAGAGAGTGGAACTGCTCTGTGTAACTCAGTATGAACATTTTTGGACCATCTGGGTGGAGGAGATGACAAGAAAGATAAGAGAGGGAGTTCCCTGGTGGTACAGTGGTTAAGACAGCAACCTTCCACTTCAGGGGGTGCAGGTTCGATGCCTGACCAGGGAACTAAGACCCCAAATGCCATGTGGTGAGGAGAAAAAGAGAGAGATGGTGCAAGAATGGCCTACTGACAGGTGGGGAAGAAGCTGGGGTGTGATGAAGGGAGCTGGCCCAGGAGAGGCCCCGTGCTCAAAAGGCCCTTAGCTAGCCACTCGTTTATGTGGACTCTGAGGTTGGTTGTGTTGCATGTCATAGCCTCTCTTTTATCTTCACCAGGGGCTGTGACAGCCACACAGTCTGAGAGGGGATGGTGCGGTTGGGGTGTGTGCACCGGTCTGGCACAGAGGATGGAGTTCGGCAACGAGTTCAGTCTGAGTGGGTGCGGTAGAGAGCAGGAAAAGTCAGCGGGGGGTGGGAAGATGACCCATCAACTGAACGAGCTCAGAGAGAAGTGAGAACTCAGAGCCACAGGCCTTCCAGAAACTTGCAAAACCTTATAAAGTGCTGTAAAACTCCACAGGGAGTGGAATAGGAGTTCCAGGCAATCTCATCTGGACTTTGAAGGGCAGAGGACCCAGGCGCCAGTGTGATACACTGAGAATTTCAGGCGAGTCCACACTCTGTCCATTCAGCTGAATCCCAACAGTTTTCTTATCTGTTAAAATTCCTACATTTTTACTTCTATCACCATAAGCTTTAGCATTTGTCTTTGTACATCCTGATTTGTTAAGCAAGATTCTCTCTCCTTTGTGGGATGTGGTGTGGACTTAGCCCAGATGAGATGTTTCCCTGTGATGAGAAGCTAAGTGGTCCCTACCTTGAAGGAGCCAGGGTTTCACACTGTGAAATTTTTATTAAGCTCAGCTGTACCGCTGCTCTAACATTATATTCTAGAGATAAACAGGTTGTTTTTAGATTTAAAAAATACATAAACAGCAAATGTTTCTCACAAGTAGTACATGTTCCTTGTGCAACAATATTTACATCATAACAGTTTCTTTTAAAGGGCTTCGCTGGTGGCTCAGAAGGTGAAGAATCTTCCTGCAATGCAGGAGATCTGGGTTCAGTCCCTGGGTCAGGAAGATCCCCTGGAGAAGGAAATGGCAACCCACGCCAGTATTCTTGCCTGGAGAATTCCATGGACAGAGGAACCTGGCAGGCTACAGTCCATGGGGTCACAAAGAGTCGGACACAACTGAGAGGCTAACACTTTTAACACTTAATTTCTTGTAATGTTTTGAAAATATTTTTCATTGTAAAATGATTCACAAGTGCCCCATTGCTAGGTCTCCAAAGTCAGATTTCAAATCAGAGTAACTTTTGCTAAAGTTACTTTAAAAAAAAAAAAAGGGAAGAGAGAAACAAACAAGGAAGGAATTGAAACAATGGAACATTCTCAGTGAAATGTGTAAAGACTATAAAAGTGATGTTTTTACACAGAAACAAGAATAAATACTATGTATATTATAACTGTAATCTCATAAACATTTATATTCATTTGGGCAGAAGTGGAAGATTATAAACAAAACACAAATTTGTTTTATGGGCTGTTTTGGATTAAAATATTCTTTAGTATTGATATCTTTTTCAACTGAAGGAGTATTTCCTTTCTTTTTGGTCTGAATTTTCTAAACAAGTGGCCTTATTTCACAATGTCTAAATGTTCAATAGAGCAGGATTTCTCAGTCTCGGTGCTGTTGACATTGGGGCCGGATCACTCTCTGCCATGAGGGCTGTCAGGCCCGCACACTGTAGCGTGTTTAGCAGCATCCCTGGTTTCTATCCATCTGATGTCAGGAGGCCCCTTCCCCACTGGGACAGTCAAAACTGTCTCCAGATATTGCCAGGTGTCTCCTGGGAGGGTGGCGGGACAATAGCATCCTTGGTTGAAAACCACAGAGCTAGAATACATGAACTGTGAACTTCCAGATGTTCAAGCTGGATTTAGAAAACACAGAGGAACCAGAGACCAAATTGCCAACATCTGCTGGATCATAAAAAAGGCAAGAGAGTTCCAGAAAAACATCTATTTCTGCTTTATTGACTATACCAAAGCCTTTGACTGTGTGGATCACAATCAACTGTGGAAAATTCTGAAAGAGATGGGAATGCCAGACCATGTGACCTGCCTCTTGAGAAACCTATATGCAGGTCAGGAACCAAAAGTTCAAACTGGACATGGAACAACAGACTGGTTCCAAATAGGAGAAGGAGTACATCAAGGCTGTATATTGTCACCCTGCTTGTTTAACTTCTATGCAGAGTACATCATGAGAAACGCTGGGCTGGAAGAAGCACAAGCTGGAATCAAGATTGCTGGGAGGAATATCAATAACTTCAGATATGCAGATGACACCACCCTCAGAAAGTGAAGAGCAAAGAGCCTCTTGATGAGAGTGAAAGAGGAGAGTGAGAAAGTTGGCTTAAAGCTCAACATTCATAAAACTAAGATCATGGCATCTGGTGCCATCACTTCATGGGAAATAGAGGGGGGAACAGTCGAAAGAGTGGCTGACTTTATTTTTTTGGACTCCAAAATCACTACAGCTGGTGAGTGCAGCCATGAAATTCAAAGACACTTCTTGGAAGGAAAGTTATGACCAACCTAGATAGCATATTAAAAAGCAGAGATGTTACTTTGTCAACAAAGGTCCATCTAGTCAAGGCTATGGTTTTTCCAGTGGTCATGTATGGATGTGAACGTTGGACTGAGAAGAAAGCTGAGCACCGGAGAATTGATGCTTTTGAACTGTGGTCTTGAAGAAGACTCTTGAGAGTCCGTTGAACTGCAAGGAGATCCAACCAGTCCATTCTAAAAGGAGATCAGTCCTGAGTGTTCTTTCGAAGGACTGATGCTGAAGCTGAAACTCCAACACTTTGGCACCTCATGAGAACAGTTGACTCATTGGAAAAGACCCTAATGCTGGGAGGGATTGGGGGCAGGAGGAGAAAGGGACGACAGAGGATGAGATGGCTCGATGGCATCACCGACTCAATGGACATGAGTTTGGCTGAACTCCAGGAGTTGGTGATGGACAGGCAAGCCTGGCATGCTGCAATTCATGGGGTCGCAAAGAGTAGGACACGACTGAGCAACGGAACTGAACTGAGGATCGTGTATTCCTCAATATAAGGCCTGAAGCCTGGAGCCTGGAGTCTGGAGCCTGGAGCCTAGTCACCCCGGCCTGGAGCCTGGAGCCTGGAGCCTGGAGCCTGGAGCCTGGAGCCTGGAGCCTGAAGCCTGGAGCCTCATCACCCAGGCCTGGAGCCTAGAGCCTGGAGTCTGGAGCCTGGAGCCTGGAGCCTGAAGCCTGAAGCCTGGCAGGCTACAGTCCATGCCCAGTTTCAAAACTCTTAGTTACTTGATCCAATAAATTCCCTGGGTTGTCAAAAGCAGTCAAAAAGTATTTCCTGGTATGTGCAAATGAAAGCATCCTGACATGTCAGGTATCCCACCTGAAATCTTTTCTAAACTTCGCAATATCTGGAACTTCGTAGCTATAGAGCAGACACTCAGAAATTCAATATTTTTGAAATAATTATTCCATTTTGAAAGAAACCCTGAAATAACTCAGATTTTCCCTTTGGGTGCTATCTGAGGATGCTGGATTAGTCTCCATAATTCTGCATTCTAAAGAAGTTACTTTCTCACTGCAATCCAACAAAAATCTTTGTTTACACTGCCTTAGCTGTGATTATGTGCTGAAGGAAGCTATTGATGGGACCAATAAGGTTTTTTTCCTAAACAGTGACAGAATAGATTCTCCAGTCCAAGGAAACAAAAGAAAAATGGATGTGAAATGCAGTCACAGCTGGCAAAAGTGATTAGCCATAGATAATGACTCACTTTTTCCTATTTACTAGGTTTTTAAAACAAGGAGTCTTATTTAAAGCTAGAGGTATTTTAAAAGGAGCAAAGAATGTGCTTTGAGAATGTCTGATTATTGACTACTTGTGCACATGTGGGTAAATGCAATCAACATATAGCCCAAAGTCTCATTTCTGGCAACAGTTTCATATTCCTTCGCTACCAAGTGTTTTAGCAGAACCACTAATACATAGTGACATGATCTTTTTACTCAGTTTGAGTCTCTGGAAGAGAAATTGTGATGGCAGAAAATAGCTTATATCAGAGAGCTTTAGGGATAAAGAACAAAAGCCAAAGTGAGTCTCTCTGAACTAATAATAAAAAAAATCTGGTTCCTATACTTTTGGGTCACTAGGTCCTCTGTTCCCTCCACAAGCCATAGCTGTCTAAGAGGCCTGCTCTCAATACAGCAGAGAGCGGTGTGGTCCACCAGAAAAGGCCCAGGAGTGAGCTTTTGTCTCAGCGAGGCTGGGTGACCCTGGGCAAGTGTCTCAGCTGCTGTGAATTCCAAGCTTCTTGCTGGTCAAGCCGAATGGCTGGGCTATGATTGCTAGCTGATACAGCTCTGCATCTTGACAAACCTATGCTGGATCTCAATCTACTGATAGTGTATTTGTGCCAAAAGTCTAAAACGGCAAGCTAACCCTCAGCCATTTTTAGCTTTTAAAAAGCAGTTTTGAGTCTTCAACCCTGCGGACAGGTGTAAAGATCCATAAACATATATAAATATAAATAGGAAAAAAATGATCCTGCCTTCAACAGTGTGAACTATGAATGGAGAGAAAGCCACATCTATTTCAAATATATAATCACTTCAGCTGAGATATCTAGTATCACTGTGAACTTGATTATGAGATAAAAGAAGTGGGCCAGAGATGGCAATCATTTAATCTCTTAAGAACAGCTCTTCTGAAGAGCTTTTCACACTATGCTCCATAGACTTCTAGCAGGTTATGATCTGGCTAGAAAGAAAGCATAATGATGAGGAAAATTATGTTTTCAATAACACATGCTTTTACAGTACAAGTCCTTCCACAAAGGAGGCAATAAAATGAACTCTGACCACTTTAACAGATGGTGTGATGGCTCTGTGCACAGATGTGGCCTCTCTGAAAACAACAAGTTCATAGCCTTGATTGGAGGTTTAGGAATGAGCTGAACTTTCAAGTGTGATGTAGGAAAGATTACATACTTCCAGACAAGAGAGCTGAGTATTAGTGGGTTCAGATGCTTGGAGAGATGGGCTAAAAGAATAAAGCTTAATGAGCTTCATTTTGCTAATGCAACAAATAGAGTTGAAGATGAAATATGAACTCTAAACACTGAGCCATTTATAAATGCCCTGCTGATAATGCTGTTAGCCCCTGTTGGATAGAGAAGCTTGCTTTTTCAAAAGCATACTTCCTCAGAGTCAGAAAACACCAATTGTCAAGTGATGCTCATTTTCCCTAGTAGTATGAGGTTTTTGAGTAGAATATATCTTTAATAATACATGTTAGGGGGACTGTGGAATTTTTTGTTTACTTATTTGTGCTTTCTTTTTTTAAGGAAGACAGATAAATAGACTCTAAAGTTATCTCGATAAAGAAATATGCCAGGAGAATATTTTTCCAAAAAATAATAATGATATCAAAACAAAATATAAAGCCTCAGTGTGCTTATGGCCCAGGAATTAATGAATGAGAATGGCATCCAGATATATATATACACACACACACGGGAATTCAGCAGTGATCAAAGGACGCATTTCAAGTTGGTGGGGATAAAACAAGTTGGTAGGAGAAGGAGCTGGGATCACTGACCCTCTGTTTATCCATTCTGGGATGGCTGGAGTCTGTTTCCATGGCAGAGTCTGCTATGTGGTCAACAAAACTAGTTTCCATTTCTTCCTGAGAACATAGCTAAGCCACATTTTCCAGCCTCCCTTGCAATGAGATGCCACTGGGAGTTCTGGCAACAGAATGATAATAATATAATAATATAGAAAGGAAGAATATCCATTGTTCCTTCTAATTAAAAGCCCTCACATTTCAAAGGAGTGTATAGGACCTAACAGTCACTGTAGGGACTGCGGCATGGCCAAACCCTGAAAGAGATTCTCATCCTGTGTTAGCAAGAGACGCACCAGTAATCCAAGAGATTAACTGTATATATTAATAACTTGGTTACAGGAACATCGTTTGAAAATTCTATCAAGTCAGGGAGTAGTGCTATTTTTCTCACTAAACGAAGAGTACAGGAATTTATAAAAATTAAAAAATTTTAACTGTTCACACTTCAGTTTTAAATAATCCATTTGGGAAAAATAAGATTTCACCCCTCAGGCCTCTTTGCAGTGATGTGCATCACTGAGCCAATGGAAAATCCGGCCTTACTGCTGCATAATTGTAAGAAATTATTGATGGCTTTGTTTACAACATACTCTCAGCATGTAAAAACTCTGGGTCTGTGGACAAGAAGAAGCAACATAAAAAAAATGAAACATTTCATAATGAAACAATTCCCTCAGATTATCAGAAGTACCCTGTTCTTCAAAGGCCACCTGTAACGGTAAAGGCACACCAAATGGAATGAACATGAGGGCTTTTCCTATGAGATTTCAGCCAAGAAAGAGACGAAGGTTCAGAGGGCACATAGCAAATGTTTAGAAAATTATGAAATGCAGAGAGAATGAACATGGCCAAATCAATCAAATGCTAGGCTAAGATCAAGGGACCCCCAAGTCCAAGAGCAGAGAGAACACTTTAGCACTGAAACCCACTAGGAGACGGCACTTCTTTTCTTTCCCTGAA
The DNA here is from genome assembly GCA_006408695.1 of Aepyceros melampus. Lineage (NCBI taxonomy): Eukaryota > Metazoa > Chordata > Mammalia > Artiodactyla > Bovidae > Aepyceros > Aepyceros melampus. The sequence goes on along the minus strand of SJXQ01006880.1, from coordinate 174,435 downwards.
AGCGCAACTCCCAAGGTTAGTATGAGGCTGGGGGAAGAAGAAGGGATGCACCTCTTCCCCCAGCCTTAGTGAGGCCCCGCAAAGTGCGTGACCCTCTTGTCCTGATAGGCCTTCCCCACCTGCCCAGGACTGGCAGTCCACTCCCCAGGGGGTGACCACAGTGCCAGAAGCTGGCATGACATCGCCGTCCAGAGTGGGTGGGGGGGCCAGGGAGAGTCTTCAAAGGTTCTAGGCTGAGAACACAGGCTGGCCCCTGGTGGGGTTTCAGTGACGTATAAATCACATTAGGAGTGTGAGGGTGTGTGTGTATGTCATGGTTGGGGTGGGGCTCTTCCCAGCCTTGGGAAGAAACTGGACTCACCCATAAACGGCCCCAGCAATATGGATTTTAGGGATTCAAATTACTGGCCCCACCCAGTGTGACATTTTCCTCCCATTATCCAGTCTCTCCTGCCTCCAGGCAGGGCCACATCATTGATTATGGAGTATTCCAGCCACTAAAAATGATCCCGATGATCATTAAAGGCATTAAGTGCTGATCGGTGCTGGCGGAGTGAATTAAAAGGTTCGTGCCCTTCTAGTAACAACTCCATGGGGCTATTCCAGGATATTTATTAAACAAATTAAGTATTTACATTATGCTCCAGCACAGAGGCAGAGTCACTGAGTGCCTGCGTACGAGAAGATGAAGCCAAGAGAAGTCACGTTGGGGAAGCTGTTTTTCCAGTTTCCTGAAACTGGGGGCTGAGGATGCACTGACTTTTGGGAACAAGTCTGCATTAGGCAGGCATCAGTGGGGTCCTCGTGCCCAACTGCACACAACTTTTTATGTAGCTGAACCAAGGGATCAGGAAAAATTCATCACGATCCCAGGTGTTTTCCTTCTGGGTATACAGTCTATGTCTTAGAAAGTGGTGATTAAGGACTAGAAAAAAGGAGCTTAGTTAGTAAAGACTATCTCAGTTAGTAAAGAATCCACCTGCAATGCAGGAGACCTAGGTTCAGTCCTTGGGTTGGGAAGATACCCTGGAGAAGAGAAAGGCCGCCCACTCCAGTGTTCTGGCCTGGAGAATCCCACGGACTTCACCCCATAGTCCATGGGGTCGCAAAGCACTGGATATGACTGAGCGACTTTCACTTTCAAGGACTAGAAAGACAATTAAGGAAATCTCCTTCAAAGCCTAAATGAAATGGGTCTACTCCAACACCCCCCCCAAACTAAAAATTTTAATGCCATAATGATGATGAACCTAATCTAAAAGTATTTTCTCACCCTATGGTGCTGTGGTTTCCTGTGGTAAAGGAGTCCATGGTTTTCAAATACAGTGACAGTCCATGAATGTTAGGCCATCTGCATCATATTATCATTAGCTTTCCTCCTCGCTTGACTGTCAACTTGCAGTTTTTACATTTTATTACATTTGACTCACTGTGTGGTTCTTAGAGCTGACACAGTGCCCAGCACACACTGATCCAAGGAACGTGTGCTGTATTGAACGTGTGAATAGGAGAGTTTGGAAATGGGAGAAAAGCAATATCACTGACTCTCTAATAGTCTTAAGCCAATTACTGTGATCCCTGTGGCATTTTGCTTTCTGATTAGGGTAAGAAATTCTGTATCCTGCTAATTTAAATGTACTAGAAACATTTACCACCCCCCCATCATTATAGTCTTGATTATTCCACTTTAATGGCTATATATGATTTCATCCTCTGGGGTAGCAAACGGTAACCCACTCCTGTATTCTTGCCTGGACACTCTGTGGTCAGAGAGGTCTGGCGGGCTACAGTCCATGGAGGCGCAAGAAGTCGGACACCACTGAGCAACCGAGTCCACGTGATGTTACCAATGGATCTACAACAATTTGCGCGTCTGTTGGACTTTGGAAACGCCCCAGTCTTTCTGCTTTTATATCTGTGCCAATGAACACATCCATTACAAATCCTTTCTCCTAGAAATAGATTCTTGAGGACTTCCCTGGTGGTGCAGGGGATGAGTCTGCCTGCCAGCATAGGGACATGGGTTCAGTCTCTGGTTTGGGAAGATTCCACACGCCATGGAGCAACCAGGCCCAGGTGATGCAGCTCCTGAAGCCCGCATGCCCTGGAGCCCGTGCTCCGCGACTGGAGAGTAGTCCCCGCTCGCTGCCCCTAGAGAAAGCTCACAGAATGCAAGTAAGACCCAGCACAGCCAAAACCAGATACATAATAAAGTAAAATTTAAAAATTATATTAAAAAATAGATCACTGAGTTCATTTCTGTATTCATCAGATACACCCTAAAAGCCACCATGAACCAGGAGCATTAGGTGCTGAAGATGTGGCGGGGTGGGGTGGGGGGGGTGAGCCAAAAAGAAACAGAGTCCCTTACAGCTTTTAGTCCAGCCAGGGGGAGAATGAAATAATTAAACAAGAAAGCAGGATCACCAGGGTGATAAGTGCCCTGGGCCCTGTGTGCTGTGCTTAGTCACTCAGTCGTGTCTGACTCTTCGCGACCTCCGTGGAATGCAGCCCGCCAGGCTCCCCTGTTCATGGGGAGTCTCCAGGCAAGAATACTGGGGTGGGTTGCCCTGCCCTCCTCCAGGGGATCTTCCCAACCCAGGGATCAAACCCAGGTCTCCTGCATTGCAGGCAGATTTCTTACCATCTGGGCCACCAGGGAAGCTGAGCACCATGGGAGAGAGACAGAGGCGCCACGAGAGGGCAGGATAGAGGAGCCGGGTGCAGAGGTCAGGGAAGCGGTCCCTGAGGAAGCGGATGGGGTTGAGATCGGAGTTAAGAGTTAACAGGGAGGTGCAGGGCAGGGAAGAGCTGTCCAGCAGAGAGGACAGCATGTGCAAGGGCCTCGAGGCAAGAGACACCAAGTACATTAAAAGACTGGAAGAAGCCGTGCCCCCAGTGTACACGTGATGAGCATGGCGTCCAGTGACCCTGCAGGGTGGCTGAGATGGCTCAGGGCCTGGTGGGCCACTTAAGGACTCTGGTTATAATCCAAAGGGCTATAGGAAGTTGCTGAACTGCTTCGAGGAGAGAGCTAACATGCTTAAATCAACATTTTGAGTGCATCCTTGCTGAGGTAGGCAGAATAACGGCCCTCCAAAGATGTCCATGTCTGAATCCCTGAAAAATACAGTTAGGTTCCATGGGAAAGTGGGGAGAGGGTTGTATGAAGACATAGAATTAAGGTCATTGACCTTACAACGGGAGGTTATTCCTAGACTATCCAGGTGGGCCCCATGTAATCTCAAGGGTCCTTAAAGGTAGGGAAGGAGAAGGCTCAGTAGAGTCAGAGAGAGACTGGAAGATGCTAAGCTGCTGGCTTTGGACATGGAGGAAGGTGCCGTGAGCCAAGGAATGCAGGTGGCCTGCAGAAGCTGGAAGGGACTCTTCCCCTAGAGCCTCTGGGTGCAGTGTGGTCCTGCTGACATCTTGATTTTGGCCCAGCGAGGCCCATTTTGGATTTCTGGCCTCCAGAACGGAACACTGACAAATGTGTGCTAAGTCACTACGGCTGGGGTGATTGGTCATGGCGGTCATAGGAGATTAATACGAGGCAGGAGAGCGTGAGTTTGGCTTTGAACACTTAAGTTCTGGATGTCCTCGGCGAAAAGAGTATGGACATTTGCGAGTACTCATCTGTTAGCTACTTTCCAATACATTGGTGTTTAGTTGCTAAGTCCTGTCCGACTCTTTGTGACCCCATGGACTGTAGCCCGCCAGTCTTCTCTTTCCATGGGATCTCCCAGGCAAGAATGCTGGAGGGGGTTGCCGTTTCCTTCTCCAGGGGAGATTCCTGATCCAGGGATCAAACCTGCGTCTCCTGCCCTGGCAGGCAGATTCTTTACCTCTGAGCCACCAGGGAAGCCCTTCTCTAATAAGTGACGTGGTAATTTTTTGGCCACACCCACAGAATATGGGATCTTAGTTCCTCAACCAGGGATAGAACCTATGACCCCTGCACTGGGAGCATGGAGTCTTGATCACTGGACTGCCAGGGAAGTCCCATCAGTTACATGATTTTTAAATGAATCTGACTTTTCAGGATTCCAGTTTTATGTTACATTTAAAGCCGGTTCTACTGCTAAATCTCTGAATGTATAAGCTTGAAAAGAAACAAATATATTTTTTCCTTAGATTCTTGTCAGTACTTGGCAATCACTGGGGGAAAAGTGATATTAAAAACAGTGAATCAGGAAAAGATTCCATTAAAAAGGTAGCCCATATATAAAATTATCTTAAAATACTTTAATTAAAAAAATGCATTGAATTTATATAAAGAAAACTACAAAATTCCATGGAGACATACAAAAGGATATTTTTAAATGTCCATATGTGTATTTCTGGATGGGAAGATGAACACTGTAAAGATGCCAAATTCTTCCCAATTAATTTATAGATTGAATGCAATTTTTATCAAAACCCCAAAGGGAGGTTTTTGGAACTCCACAAAAATGATTCTACCATTCATCTGGAAAATAAATAGGCAGGAAGAGCAGAGAACAACGTGAAAACAAGAAATACCAGGTTTCAGAACATATCAGAAGAACTGGAGTGGGGAGGTGTGTTCCTGGTGTTAGAATGTGGGAAGAGAGAGGATCACAGCCTGGAAAGATCCCCTAGTCTGTAAAAGAACTCAATACAGAATGTGATAATCGAGGCATTTTATATGAACAGAGAATATCTATTATAGCCAATGATAAAGGGGAAACTGGCAAGCAAATTAGAAGCACGAATGTTTAGATCATGACCCCATGCTAAATACACAACTAAACCCCAAAGCACCAAACAATCTGAAAATTCAAACCAACCAAGAAAATGGAAGTGGATATTAACCTGGTCTCTAGATGCAGAAAACTTTCTCAGCATAAAAACACTGGAAAAAAATTGTGAAGAAAAAGATCACGAGTTTGAATACTGAAAACTTAAAATTTTGTGGATCAAAAAATCATTATAGAAATTAAAGGAAAACAGCACACTGGGAAAATAGCTGTGATAAAAATGGAAATGGGTAAATATTCTCATATAGAAGAGAAAATAGTCAAATGACATGGATAGATAATTCACAGAAGGGGGAATAAAAGAGCTAGTCAACATGTGAAAACATTCAATATTACTAGCAATCAGGGAAATACAAAAATGAGATGCTGTTTTCACCTATTAGCTTATCAAAGATTGCAAAATAAATAGCATTCACTCATCAGTGAGAGCACAGAGGGCAGATGCTGAAAGAGGCAGTGTCGTTTTCAATGAGGCAATTTAGTAAGAAGAGCCAGGAGTCCTAAAAGTGAAAAAAAATCAAGTTCCTACTCTCCAGTGTGGGCTTCCCAAATCTAGGAACCTCTCTGAAGGAAGTAAGAGTGTGAACAGATATGTTGATTGTGGGGCTTCCCAGAACCCACCTGCCACTGGAGGAGAGGAAGAGACGGGGTCTGCTCCCCGGGCCAGAAGATGGCCCGGTGCCCCACTCCAGCACTGCCCGGAAAACCCCACGGACAGGGGAGCCTGTCGGGCTGCAGTCCACGTGCTCACAAAGAGTCGGACAGGACTGAAGCGACTCCCCAGGCAGGCAGGGCTGCTTAGAAAATGAAAATGGCAAAACGGTTGAAAAGCGCCGGGCCCAAAATTCATTTATTTCAACAAAGGTGTGGAGAGCAACAACAAAGACTACATACTAAAATATTAACAACAGTTGTTGCTGATTTGCTAGGAATGTGGTTGGTTTCTATTCTCTTGTTTCTTACCTTTATCCATTTCGGAAAGAACTGTACAAGGAGTATTTGTTACTTTTGTAATCAGATCTCTTCCCCCACCATACACATGCACAGGAACGGCTCTCCTCCCCCCAACACACACACACACACACACACACACACACGCACACACACACAGGCACACACACACACACACACACACACACACACACACACATACACACACTACACACACACACACATACACACACACACGCACATACACACATACATACACACAAATACACATACACACATACACACAGATACATACACACGCACACACACATGCACACACACATACACACATGCACACACACGCGCACACGCGCACACATGCACACGCACACACACACATACACACACATACATAGACACACACACACATACACACACGCACACACACACATACACACATACATACACATACACAAATACACATACACACACACGCACACACATACACACACATGCACACACACATACACACGTATGCAAATGCCCGCGCCGTCAGCACGCACATGCACACACACACACATGCGAGCCCTCAGCGCGCACACACACACGCAAATGCCCTCAGCGCACACACAAAGACCTCCTCTCTACTTTGCCGGCCTCCCACTGCTCGCAATCGCTGGCTAAGGGAAAGGTCATGGTTGCTAAGATCATCCTGTGAGTGATGGCCAACAAAGGATAAACACCGACCAGCACTTGGAGGGCTTAGGCGATGTGAGGGCCCAAGAAAGGGAGGGAAGCAAGGATGCTGGGGCAGCGCCGGGGAAGGGACACGGCGCCCGGACGCGGCCCGCAGGCTGCGGCGGCACACGGCCCCCGGGTTTTCCTTCCGTGACTGCACGGCTGACTGTTCAGCGCACTCGCCACGCTTTACAATAAATACATCCCCGGACGGAAGTCTTCCTGAAATCAGCTCCCAGCTGGGAAGGAAAACAAAACTGAACCTTCTCTAAGCTTGGATCAAACCGCAGGCACGGGGAGGAAGCGAGCCTGAACTTCGCGCTTGGCCTTCTCGCCTCTGGGGCGACGCACAGCAGAGGCGCGCCGAGACGGGAGCGTCCGTGTCTCTCGGTTCTTCCCTCCGTCTCTGTGCCCCCACCCGGCCCGCCCCGCCCGCCGGCGAGCTGGGCTGCGCTGAGCACTCAGACCTGCCCCTGTCCCGCCGCGTGCTCCGGGCCCCCGGGGAGCCCAGGCTGACCTGCGCGGGGTGCATCCCGGTTCCACCCTCCGCCCAGAGTAAGAGACTAGAAATCACTCAGCTCACTCTTTCCATTTCATGGAGGAGGAGAGTGAGGCTCAGAAGCGCCAGTCAGCTTTCCTAAACTTACACGTCCAGCTGGCAACAAAAGCAGATCAGAAACCCGACTCCCTGGATCCAGACCACAGCCCTGGCACAGCTAATGCTAATTCCGGGCTGGCTGCGGCCAGGAACGCCTTTGGCGGAAATCCGCGTGGCCCCCACCTTTGTTGTTTAGGGGCTAAGTCCTGCAGGACTCTTTTGAGGCCCCATGGACTGGAGCCCACCAGGCTCCTCTGTCCGCGGGATTTCCCAGCAAGAATACTGGAGCAGGTTGCCATTTCCTTCTCCAGGGGGTCTTCGTGACCCAGGGATAGAATCCATGTCTCCTGCGCTGGCAGGCGGTTTCTTTACTGCTGAGTCACCAGGGAAGAGGGGTTGTATTTTACATAGAAAGAACACCAGCAGCTCAAAGCTGCCTACCCCTGCATGCAGTACCAGGAACCAGGCTCTGGGAGTCCTGTTTCCAACGCCTGGATGGCTCTCGCTTTACGTGTGGACATGGGACAAACTCTGGGATGAGGATCCTTTGCTGTGCAATCAGCCAAGCTGTTCACAGCCGCGCAGAATTACTGGCTGAGCAAGACCTGGGCCTGGAATGCCCTAGACCATGACATCACACTGAGTGTCCTCCCCAGAGCTCCAGAGAACATTCCAGTAATTTGGGGCTGGGAAAAGAAAGCACAAAAACATTTCAAAATATTAGCGCTTCAAAATTACATAGTGCATAGTTGAAAATTTTCCATTGAAGTTCTTAATTACGCTTTTCAGGTTGTCCTTAAGAAAAGAGCCTTTAGCAAACTTTGAGTTTAAGAGAAGCAAAATTAGAGGAATTCCATCATAAAATCTTTTTTAATTAATGCTACATGGATACATATAAACTTGAGTTTTGAGCACTGGTGAGGAAGTGAACGATTAGGGTGAGTGAGTGCTCCTGGAGTGTCCTGGAGATTAGAGTTTTGATCGATTTGACAGAGCATCTAACTGGAAGAATAAGAAGTGGTGAGGACCAAGGGGAAAGTCAATGAGCAGACCAGAGACAGCGTCGAGGCCAGCGGAGAACGTGAACGCTACAGGAGCCTGAGCTACAAGACGAGGGAGCGCAAAGGCCTCCTCAGAGCTCAGAGCCAAGGATGAAAAATCTGTGGAGCAAAATGGAAAGGAACCAAAACCAAAATATGTTTTTCTCATAATATTAACTTACCCCTCATATACTTTGCTGACACTCAATATATTAGAAGACTTCAAGAAGAATTTTATAAAATGTAACATATATGCTTGACTTTGGATTTGTGAAAACTAAACAAAAGCCTTAATAATATTGTTCTTAGTGGATATATAGATATTAGTGGCATGTTTCTTAAAAGCAATCAAAACAAAGGTACATCACACATATTATTTAATAAACTATTAAAGGGTCTTGCCATGGCGAAAAGGCAGGAAAAACAGGTAGGAGAAATTAATAGGAAAGGAATATCACTAATTACATGTCATGCTAATATAACCCAACAAATGCAAAGGAAGCTACTAAAAATTGCTGAAATAAAATAATTCAAGAATATTTACCATGTAAAACACATTCCAGGATAATAGTAGCATTCCTTTTCAATGACAGTAATTAATATTTTTGTTTTGAAAACCGATTTCCCTTATAACAAGGGCAAAATATATCTTTTCTTAATATGCTTTCATTGAGTATCTACTTGGTAACTAATCTGATAAAGCAATACATAAAGAATTCTCAAAACTCAATAATAAGAAAGTGAACAAGATGATATAAGATGGGCAAAAAACTTGAACTAAAGAAGATATACAGGGACTTCCCCGGGAGTCCAGTGGCTAAGACTCCATGTTCACAATGCAGGGGGCCCCGCCGGACCCCAGGTCAGGGAACTAGAACCCAGATGCCTCATCTAAAGATCCCTCCTGTTGCAACAAAGACTGGTGTAGCCACATAAATAAAGATAAAAAAAGGAGATACACAGATGTAAAATAAACTCATGAAAAGGTGTTCAATGTCACTGGTCACCGGGAAAATATGCCTGGAAACCACAATGAGATAACCTCCGCGTGCCTTAGAGAATGGCTGCGTTTACAAGACCACGCACCGGTGAAGACGCAGAGCAACTGGAATTCTCATTCACCGCCGGCAGGAGTGAAAGCGCTTTGCAAAGTTTGGCAGTTTCTTAAAACGTTAAACACACACCTACCATATAATCTAGCCATTCTACTCCCAGGTGTTTACCCAAGGGAAAAAACACATATGCAAAGACTCGCACCTGAATGGCACAGAGCTTTTTTTGCAGCCTCCAAAACCGAAAAACCCAACGCCATCAACATGTGAATGGATAAGCCAACTCTTGCACGTCAATAAAATGAAATACTCCTCAAGATTAAAAGGGGATGAACTGCTGATAACATGGATAAATCTCAAAGTAATTAGGCTGAGTCAAAGAAGCCAGCTCAGAAAAAGAATACACATTGAGTGATTCCATTTATATAATATTCTAACAACGGGAACGAATCTGCAGTGTCAGAGAACACTTCAGTGACTTCCTGTAAAGAAGCAGCAGGAAAGTGAGAAGGTGTAGGAGGCTGGGATTGCCAAGGCATACCAGGAAACATTTGATGGTGATGGCTATCTTAATTATCTTGGCTGTCGTGATATTTCATTCGATAGACATCTCAAAAACTACTGAACTGTATACTTTAATCATGTGCAGTTCATTACATGTCAATTATATTGCAATATAGATGTTGAAAAATTCTTTAGGTAGAAAACCACCTATACCATCATCTTTTATAATGGCAAAAACCCAGTAGGAAATCCAAGGGTCCCACGAAAAGAGAACAGTTCAGTGAACTACGGTTCATCAATTTACCACAAAGCCTTTCTGTTGTTGAGTAATGTGTGTGGTGCCATAGCTATAAATTAGTATCCTCTCGTAGTAGAACATGAAATGTATGTACAACATAACTACACCTGCACAAAACCCTGTGATTAGATATGGCTGAAGACTGAAAGAGGCCATGGAGAAACCTAACAGTTGTCATCGTAGAGTAAGAAACTATATGCATAGACGTAGAGCTGTTGAAATAAATTTTTCCTTTTTAAAAAAGAATAGGATGCTTGGTTTTCAGAGTTTTGTTAACATCTTTCTAAAGCTCTCTCTAAAGTAGTCAGTAAGTACAGGGACTTGTCTGGTGGCCCAGTGGTTAAGAACCTGCCTTGCAATGCAGGGAACATGGGCTCGATCCCTGGTCCAGGAAGTAAGATCCCACACGCCACGGGGCGCAGCAACTACCGAAGTCTACATGCCCCAGAGGCCACGCTCCACAGCCAGAGAGAACCCCCTCCTCCCCGCAACTGAGCAGGCCCGCACACGGCAACAAAGACCCTGCATGCCAAAACAAATAAATAAAAGGTCTTAATTTTCTTTCTAAAAAATAAAAAAGTATCCAGGAAGTTCAGCAGTAAGGAGACAAAGAAACCACGTGACATTTCAGTGTTGACTCTCCAACAAGGTAGTCATTCTTTGCCTCTTCTGTCTCTCTCCAGGCCCTCTGCTCCGTTTCCACCTGTCCCCTACTGCTGCGATCTCTCCATCCCCAGACACTGCTTTCTTCACGGCCTTGCCCTTCTTGCCCCAGCTCCATCGCAGTTCTGCACACTCAGCCTCAGTCTCCATGCTGCCTTCAAGACAGACTGCATCTCCCATTCCCCTCATTAAAACTATTAGAAGACTCCCCTGCTGCCCACGGAATACGGTTAGCTACTTAACAGCAGCCTCTCACGAGCTACCACAGCCTCTACTTCCACCCTTATTTCTCACATTGTTTCCTTATTCCCAGAGTCTTATTTCTTAGTCCTTAATTCCTAGGTGCCACCCTAGGTTCTGGGAGTGTGAAAATGAATATTATTATTTGTGTGATGGCTAGACTATGGTGCCTATCTGTCTGCTCAGACACGAGTCTAGGTGTTGCTGGAAGGTTAATTTTTAGGTATGATTAGCCTCTGAGTCAGGAGACTTTTGAGTTGGCAGGTTACACTCCAGGTGGGTGGGACTCATCCCACCCTTTGAAGCTCTTATGAGAAGAGTGAAGTTTCCCATAGAAGAAGTGATTCTGCCTCCAGGAGGCGGTATAGTATCCTTGTCTGAGGGACTTCCTGGCAGTCCAGTGGTTAAGATTCCACATTCCACTGCAGGGGCAGGGGGCACAGACAGGTTCTATCCCAGGTCAGGGAACTAAGATCCCACATGCCATATGGTATGGCCAAAAAAGAAACAAATATAAATTAGAAAAAGAAAAGAAACCTTGGCTGAGCCTCCAGACTTCCCTGTGGACTGCAGACTTGCCAGCTCACAATCATGTGAGCCAATTCCTTAAAATAAATCTCTCTCCAAATATACACGTATCCTATTGTTTCCATGTCTCTGGAGAACTCTAATGCCATAATGGCTCCTACGAGTATGGAACTCACAGGCCAACCCAGGAAATAGAAATATACACAGATAATTAAATCCAACTTAGAGGGCACCAGAGTAGGCCTTCTGCAATAAACAGTGAAAGATACATTTTTTTTAATGGTTTTCAGAGATTGGACAGCGAAGAGCAGGGCCTATGATTCTGGAGAGGAAAAGCAGAAGAAGCGAGCCCGATGACTGTACTGACTTTCTGCCTAGAGGTGCCCTCCAAGGCGGGATGCAGGGGAAAGAAACTCAAGCAGGGGAAAGCGGTCGCTCTGAGCTGAGGAGACAGAGGTCAGAGTTCAGGGCACGAAAGTGAAGTCGCTCGGTCGTGTCTGATGGAGTGTAGCCTGCCAGGCTCCTCTGTCCGTGGGCTTTCCCACAGAGCACCTAACGTATTCAGCACCAGAGGCATGTCATTTCTTAAACACCTCTCTCCTCTGCCTGATGGAATTATTTTCAGTAATAATCATGTAATAATCAGCAGTAACCATTATGTTCTTGATTTATTATCTGGTTTTACCAGATAACCATTAATACGCAAAGAGGAGAATAAACATCATTTTATCAAATTTTAATCAAGTTTTGGTAAAATAGTTCAGGTGTCAACTAAAATTTCTACTTAACAAACATAAACAGGACGTCTCTCATTGTCTACTTGGTTTCACTACTTTACATTTTAAACACAAACTGAAACTCTTAAGTGGTGGCATACGAGGAAAGACTTAAGTCACAGTATTTATTTTCACAGCCACGGTGCTATCATTGCTTACACCCTCCCAGGTCACGTTTTATGATTCATTTTTACTGGAGTAGAGTCGCTCTGCGCTGTCGCGTTAGTTTCTACTGTGCAGCAGTGAGTCAGCTCGCTGTGTTGCCATTCCCTGTCTCTCTGGGGGCCTCCTTCCTCCTTCCCGTTTCGGTCCCTGCAGAGCATCGGGCACGGTCCCTGCACTGCGCGGCAGGCTCTCATGCGTTGCCTATTTTACGCCTAGCATCAGTAGGGTATATATGTCCGTTCCAGCTCCTCCTTGGTGTCCATACAGTTGTCCTCTGCGGCTGTGTCTCCACTTCTGCTTCACAAATGAGATCACCTGTGCCATTTTCTAGACTGCACACATACAAACCTACTGTTTAAACAGGGGAGCTTCTTATACTGTAGGGGATGGAAATGAAAACTCTGGTATTGGCCAGAAAGTTCACTTGGGTTTTTCATAAGATGTTTATGGAAAAACCCAAAAGGACTTGGTGGCAAACTCCACATATTTGAAGCCAGTTCAAATGGTTCTGGGTGGCTACTGCTAGAAACTCAGCTGTTCAGGGTCCCTGGGGCGGCAAGGAGACCAGACCAGCGAACCCTACAGGAGATCAATCCTGAGTGTCCACTGGAAGAACTGACGCTGAAGCTGGGGCTCCCTGGGCGGCAAGGAGACCAAACCAGCCAACCCTACAGGAGATCAATCCTGAGTGTCCACTGGAAGGACTGAAGCTGAAGCTGGGGCTTCAATACTTTGGCCACCTGATGCAAAGAGCTGACTCATAGGAAAAGACCCTGATGCTGGAAAGACTGAAGGCAGGAGGAGAAGGGGGCGACAGAGGATGAGATGGTTGGATGGCATCACCGACTCAACGGACATGGGTTTGAGTAAGTGCCAGGACTTGGTGATGGACAGGGAGGCCTGGTGTGCTGCGGTCCATGGGGTTGCAAAGAGTTGGGCATGACTGAATGAACAACAGCAGCTAGAAAGTACTGCTATGTGCTTTCAAAATAAGTGCATGTAGCTGTTTAATAAAGGGAAGCTATAATAATGTACAATTTAAAGTTTACATACATAACATTAAAACTCAAAAACTAACCTCAGCAATTGTTTAGAATATAGGCCAGCAAAAGTCCCATTCCCCACCCCACTTGTATTTTCTCGTCTGATCTGTCAGAGTTGTAGGGGCCTGAGGGCAGACAGGCTTTGAATCATTTCGACAATTATTTTAAATTCTCTTCGGATTTTGTTGCTGTTCAGCCGGTTGCTAGGTCATGTTGGACTCTTTGTCGCCCCATGAACTGCAGCACGCCCAGCTTCCTGGCCCTTCACTGTCCCCTGGAGCTTGCTCAAACTCATGTCCATTATGTCTATGATGCCACCCAACCATCTCATCGTCTGGCATCCCCTTCTCCTCCCACCTTCAATCTTGCCCAGCATCGGGGACTTTTCCAAGGAGTCAGTTCTTTGCATCAGCTGGCCAAAGTATAGGAATTTCAGCTTCACCATCAGTCCTTCCAATGAATATTCAGGACTGGTCTCCTTTAGGATGGACTTGTTTGAGCTCCTTGCAGTCCAAGGGACTCTCAGGGGTCTTCTCCAACACCTCAGCTCAAAAGCATCAACTCTTGGGTGCTCAGCCTTCTTTATGGTCCAACTCTCAGATCTGTACCTGACCACTGGAAAAACCATAGCTTTGACTAAATGGACCTTTGTCAGCAAAGTGAGGTCTCTGCTTTTTAATACTCTGTCTAGGTTTGTCATAGCTTTTTTTCCAAGGGCATATCTGCAAACTCCCAGCCCGGTTGGACCGCTCCCTCACTCGGGTCGGGAGTGGCTGAAAGTCTGGAACTTGCGGGGTGGGGTCCCTCAGAGAAGGAGCCCTGCAGAGAAAGAGCTCCAGGATCTGCTTGGGATACCCTGAGATATGCGGGGATGAGAATGCAAAAATGGACTGTAGACTACCAGGTTCCTCCGTCCATGAGATTTTCCAGGCAAAAATCCTGGAGTGGCTTGCCATTTCCTTTTCCATGAGATCACAGTACATGGATTCAGAAGAACTAGGGTCTGAGTCCTGATTCTATCCAAACTGTTTCAGCTTCCTGACCTTGGGTGAGTCATCTTTCAATTTCTGTTTTTTTCATGCAGATAGCAGTAGGTGGGCTTTTGACTACAAGAGGGTCAGTGCTCCAATCTTCCCATTGTTCAAGAGTCAGCTGTACAAAGCTTACAAACATGCCTTGAAAAATCAAGCCGATTTGCACGTAAATTTAACACCTGCCAGAAATAAATCTCAATAGTCAAAAGAAGGCATCAAAAACCTTGACTGTCGACATCAGAACACTCGTAACTGTGGTAGGCAGAATTTCAAGGAATGGCCTTCAATATTCCATCTCCTCTAGTTCCCAGACTCTGTAAATGTTATGAGAGAGCATTCCCATGAGTGTTATATAATCCAGGTGGCCCTAATCTAATTGCAGGAGCCTGTAAAAGCAGAACGTTTTCTCCAGCTGGAAGCAGAAGAGGCGACCAGAGAGGCTCGAAGAGTTAAGAAGCATGTGACACACCACTGCTGCCTGAAGACAGGCCCACGTGAGAAGGAAGGCAGGCGTCTTCAAGAGCAAACAGGAGGCTGGCTGACAGCTAGACAGAAAACAAGGGCCTCTGACCCACAGCCACAAGGGACTGGGTTCCACCAGCAACCCACGTGGGCCTGGAAGCAGATTCTTGCCATGAATTTCTAGATAAGAGCTCAACTCAACCAGCACCTTGACTCCAGGCAGAGAACTCAGCAGAACACATCAGACTTACAACCTACAGAACTGTGAGATCAAAACAGGCTGCTCGAGCTGTTAGGGTCCTGATAATCTGCCACATAGCAACAGAAGACTCATAAAGTCCATATAGAATCCGATAAAACATTACTGTACAGGCCGAAAAGAAAATATGACCCATAAACAGGAGAAAATTCAGTCAGAAGAGAACCAGAAACAACAAAGATGACAGAATCGGTAGATGAGGACTTTTGATTATAAGAAGTGTGCTCCAGGACTTAAAAAAGAATAAATAAATATACTGAAGAGAGGAATGGAAAATATAATTACAGAAGCAATTCTTTGTAAAGTTAAAGAAATGGAAATAGAAACTTTCCGAATTGAATCTGAGAAAAAAAAAGGTTGAAAGTGAAGTGGAAAGAACATCAGTGATTTGTGGAGTAACACACAGTGGTTGAATTTATATTTAACTGGAAGACCAGGACATCAGGGAAGAAGAAAAACAGTTGAAGGAATGATGGCCAAATGCCGGGGTCCAGCCCCGGTGGATCCAGGGTGATTCGAAGCGGGGATGGTATGGCGAGAAAAACACTTATTTACTTAGAAATATAAGATTAGGAAAGAATAGTGTAATAGGAAAATTAGTGGAGAAAAGAGGCTGAATAACTTGGTTTACGTGGAAAGCCAATAAAGTTGGCTTGCACCAGACAAGGAGCTTGCACCATCTACGTGGGGCCACGGGTGCCGCTTGAATCTCTAAGGGTGCCCCGCCCTGGGCTCCCTTTCGCGCAGAACTTAGGAGCCGGGACAAGTAAGTAGACATGGCGAGCCTCCATGCCCCAGATGGGAATTCAGCCTGAAATTAGAGTAGGAGACACGGGGAAAACCAGTCCTTCCAATAACTGGCTCCCGGCCCCTATTGTTCTTCAAGGTCTTTTATACCCTTTTCTTACATAGAGATCAATGGATAATATATAAAATTATGCAGCATCAGCAGCCCTGACTCTTATCGAGACCAGGCTTTTCTCTCTGCATACCCAATTGTATACACAAGCCTTAGGTGATTTACATCATCTTCCAGCCAAAAGGCCAATAACATTTTACGGCTCTTTTCTGATAAGGGTTTGTTAACCAGAAGACTTATTTGTGTTAATTAACTTAAAAGTCTAGTGTTGCTAACATCAAAACTATTATATATCTTTTTCCATATCCCGTTTACATTGATTAACATCCTCCCAGATGCCTAGAAGATAAAGAATAAGGAGGTCTGGCAGCAATCATTGAGTCAGTAGTGAAATCCTGTCACCAATAGGATTTTAAGCTCTTAGAAAAGGCTCTGTAACTTTAAGATACTCAGGCTTTGTGCCCCTCGCAGCTGGGGGCTGTAAGGTCCAGGGAACCTGTTAGGCAAGTTGGAGCCTTTAAGTTAGAGCTTATCAGAGGGGGCTGAGCTGAAACACTCCCTTCAAATGCAGAAGACTAAAGCCCTGAGTTGACTTTTTCCAGAGAATGTCAGAAGAGTGGAAAAGCAGGCAGATTCTTATTTTGGGGGTACATGCTCAGGAAATACCAGGGGGAAACCCCGAGACCCAAATTGCCTTGCCATCTGAGTCTCTGCCGCGTGACCCTGTCACAGGTGGGATTCCTCACGCTGGCCTCTGGCAGCCAAACATTGTCCAAATTTGGTGAACACGAGAATCCTCCTGATCCAAACTCAACACACTCTAAGCAGGATGAAGAACACTATTAAAAGAAACGTTGTAATCAAATTGCTGAAGATTAACAAAAAGCAAGTCTAAAAGCCGCTAGAGAAAAAGACACATTTAGAGAAAAAGAAATATGAAAATTACCATTGACTTGTCATCAGAAACAATGGAAACCAGTTAGGACAACTTTAAAGTGCTGAAATATCCTTCAAAAATGAAAGAATAAAAACTTTCAGAAAAACAGAAGCTGAGAAAATTTCCAGCCAGACCAGACACGTTAAGGAGGTTCTTTGAAGTGAAGTCGCAGTCGTGTCCGACTCTTTGCGGCCCTGTGGACTGCAGCCCACCAGGCTCCTTTAGGCTTGTCAGAAAAATACAGCATGGAAAACTAGATCTACACAAAGGAAAAAGAGTCCTGGCAATAAAGCTAAGAAAGGAAGGGAGAGAGAGAAAAAAAGGAAATATAAAGATGACAGGCGTAAACCCCACCATATTGATAATTACATTAAATGTAGATATGATAAACACTGATTAAAAAGCAGAGATTGTCAGAATGAATAACAAAGTGACTCAAGTATATGCCATCTTTAGGAAATCTGCTCTAATCATAGAGACATAGATAAATTGATAGTAAAAGAGTTTTAAAAAGATAACAGAAGAGGAATGGCTATATCAATATCACTTCAGAACAAAGAATGTCATCAGGGATAAAGAGATGTTGCATAACAATAACAGAGTTAATCAACTAATCCGGAAGACGTAATCCTAAGTGTGTCTACACCCAATAACAGAGCTTAAAAAGACATGGAGCAAAACTCCGAGAGAAAAGAGACGAATCAGTCGTCACAGCTGGCTGTTTAATACGCCCCTGGCAGTGAAGGACCGACCACAGAGAGCGTCAGTGAGAATCATGTGGGTAAGTAACACCAGCAACCCACCTGACCCAATGGACATTTGTTGAGCCCCACTCTCACGTCTGAAAGGTGCTCATTCACTCCATTCTCATGGAACATTCACCAAGACAGGGGAGGAGACACAAAGAAAGTTACAATACATTTAAAGGAATTAAAATGAGCAGAATTAAATTAAAAATCAGTAACCAAAAAAATCTGTAAAATATCCAATTATTTGGAAATTAAGCAACATACTGGTTAATAACCCATGGTCCACAGAATAAAATACAAGGAGAATGAGAAGCTATTTTGAACTGGATGATAATGAAAACACAAAATTTCTGGAATGCAGTTAAAGCAGTGCTTATTGTGGAAATACAAAAATTTAAACGCTGACATTGAAGATGAAAGACACCAGAATCAACAATGGAGACATCTCCCTGAAGAAGTCAGAAAAAGGTCAAGTGAACCAGAACGAGGAGAAGGAAGTAAGAAACAAAACAGCAAAGACCGATGACCTAGAAAATGAAAGAATAACAAGAAAATAAGACACTAAAGATGGTTCTTTAAGAAGATCAATAAAATTAATAAACCTCTAGCAGACTGATGAGAAGAAGAAAAACCCCACAAATTACCTTTCAATTTGGATTGAAAGTGATACAGATCTTAGTTCTATTAGGAATATTGTTAAGAGAATGTCATGTATAATTCGTGCTAACAATTTTGAGCTTAGATGAAATGGACACATTTCCTTTATATTTAACATTTCTTCTAAAAAAGAGAACAAGAAAGCAGAAAGCACACTCAGCGAATACAGTGAAATGTCCAAATGTGTTAAATTTGGTTGATAGGTACGTGGGCGTTGGTCAGGTTTCCTTGATGCTTGAAATGCTTCTTAACTGAAATTCTAAATTAACTGAGGGAAAATTCTTTCTCGGGATCATTCAATCAACAAACATGCATTGCTCACTTCCTGTGGGGCGGCACTGCTGCGGGTCCTGGGACCACGGCAGCCACTGGCAGGGGGAGATGAACAGGGAGCTGGACAAGACGCGAGTGCTGCGAGGGAACCGGGCCTGTGATGACTGCTCGCACAGGGCAGGGGCTGAGGGGAAGCAGCCACGCGTGAGAGCCCGGGGAGGTGAATCCAGCGGGAGAACACTGCAAACGCGGGAGCCCCAAAGCTAGGACGAGCAGAAAGATCAGAAAACACGGCGGTGTGAGAGGAGACTGGAGAGGTTAGATTTTTAAGCACAACAGCGTGTCACCGGAGGTTTTAAGCAGAAGAGCTGGCTGTAAGGCACGTGGGTCAGCAAGTAGCAAGGGGACCGTCGGAAGGGGAGGCTGGAAGCTGGAAGCGCTTGCAGACTCCAGGCGAGAGGAGGCGGTGGCGGCAGGCTGGGGCGGCGCCGATGGAGCGGGCTGGGGCGTGAGATCTGCCGCCTGTGACCTGAGCGGTGGCTCGAGGACGAGCTCGCCTTCTCTCCCCTGCAAATCCGCCCCCGCGGAGACGCAGCCGCCCGCTCCCCGCTCTTGGCCGCTGCGGTCACACGATGCCCGGACGCGCAGCAGCCTTGGGTGGACTCTCAGCGGGTGGGCCGAGGCACCCCGAGACCACCCCACCTCTCGCTGGCCCTGCGTCCAGGGCCAGACACAGCTACCTTCTCAGCTGCGGTGCGGTCAGGATGTCGGCAAAGGCAGCAGCCATTTCAAAAGAGAGAATTTAAGATAATAAATAGATAGGTGTTGGAGGACTAAAACGGCCACACGGAAACACTGCAGTTATTTTTAAAAAAGAAGAGCGTGGGAAGCCTCTACCATCGTCAGGGCTGGAGACACAGAGGGGAGAGCCTGAGCTTATGGGACCGAAAGGCTGGTGGCGCCGGGAGCCGGGAGCCCAGCCTCGAGGGGGCTGCAGCCGGGCCCGCGAGGGGTCCACGGTGAGACACAGCGGGGAACTGGAGCCAGTGGCAGGCGCTGGGACGCGGCTCCTCGGGGGACCCGGGACCTGGGAGGAGGCAGGCAGGAGGAAGCCAGGGAGTCACCCTTCCCGGCGCCCAGCGCGGCTGCTAAAGCAGAAAGGCAGCTTTCCGGTTCTCGCCCGACTGGCCGCCCGGGGTAGAGAAGGGTGGGTTTCGGGCTGAAAGACAGGAGCTTCACAGCCAACACATGTTGCTACTCCCCACGGTCCTGTTTCATCAAAGAGTTCTATTCATGCTTGACGTGTGCCTTCATGGAAATGGTTTCATTATCAGCAGAGTCACTTTTAGAGATACCAAGTCTCTTTTCCAGGGCATGTCATTTTCACATCTGAAAAGATGTCTGGAATACAGGGCTTTGTAAATGCCATGCTTGGTACTGACACTAGACGGTTTTAGCTGAAGCCACGTAGTGTCTGAGCCAGTTCCTAAGCAGGCTGATCAGAAGTCCAGGGTCCCCAACAAGCAGAGAGGGGTCTGGAATTTTCAAGGAGGAGGAAAGGACAAAAGTCTTTTCTTTCCCCCTCTAGTTCCTTAGTCTTAGTCACAGAAAACATTTTTTTTTCTTTAAGCCAGAGACTGATATTTACACAACAAACTCAGTTAAACTCTGTACTAAGGATTATATAACAACGTATCCTGCTTGAGGACAGTTTCTCCTTCTTGAAAACCTTCTGACTAATCCTGCTGTCTTAGAATGTATATTATGGGAGTGGGTCTGGTAAAATCTTTCTATGGTTAGTTCTAATTCTGTCATCTTAAAATGTAAATTGTGGGAGTGAGATCTTTACAACCTTGAGACATTCTTTTGATTTTTTGTAATAACCAAATAAAAAACTATAAATTCCCTTGTTTAGACTAGTGAGGGGGGCACTCTCTGCCCCTTTCTGATGTCTGTGTCAGAAGTCTTCTCTGTCCCTTTTTCACTTTAATAAAACTCTGGAACACAAAAGCTCTTGACCAAGCCTGGTGCCTGGTCCCAAAGCTAAATCTTCAGAGATCACGAATCCAATATTGTTCACCATAAGCTATCATATCTATTTGTAATAACATTATAAAATATATGTTTTGGGTTTCTTTTTCAT
>SJXQ01006880.1:137877-152465 GCA_006408695.1 Aepyceros melampus | reverse complement strand
TCCAAAATCACTGCAGATGGTGACTGCAGCCATGAAATTAAAAGACGCTTACTCCTTGGAAGAAAAGTTATGACCAACCTAGATAGTATATTCAAAAGCAGAGACATTACTTTGCCGACTAAGGTCCGTCTAGTCAAGGCTATGGTTTTTCCTGTGGTCATGTATGGATGTGAGAGTTGGACTGTGAAGAAGGCTGAGCGCAGAAGAATTGATGCTTTTGAACTGTGTTGTTGGAGAAGACTCTTGAGAGTCCCTTGGACTGCAAGGAGATCCAACCAGTCCATTCTGAAGGAGATCAACCCTGGGATTTCTTTGGAAGGAATGATGCTAAAACTGAAGCTCCAGTACTTTGGCCACCTTATGCAAAGAGTTGACTCATTAGAAAAGACCCTGATGCTGGGAGGGATTGGGGGCAGGAGGAGAAGGGGACGGCCGAGGATGAGATGGCTGGATGGCATCACGGACTCAATGGACATGAGTCTGAGTGAAATCCGGGAGTTGGTGATGGACAGGGAGGCCTGGTGTGCTGCAATTCATGGGGTGGCAAAGAGTCGGACACGACTGAGCGACTGAACTGAACTGAACTGAACTGATGAGGGTGAAAGAGGAGAATGAAAAAGCTGGCTTGAAACTCAACATTCAAAAAACTAGTATCACGGTATCTGGTCCCATTACTTCATGACAAGTGAGTGAGGTCGCTCAGACATGACCGACTCTTTGAGACCCAGTGGACTATACACAGTCCATGGAACTCTCCAGGCCAGAACACTCGAGTGGGTAGCCTTTCCCTTCTCCAGGGGATCTTCCCAACCCAGAGACTGAACCCAGGTCTCCCACATTGCAGGCGGATTCTTTACCAGCTGAGCCAGCAGGGGAGCCCATGACATGGCGTGCCTTCATCACAAACAGACGGGAAAACAGGGCAAGCGGTGAAAGACGTTCTTTTCTTGGGCTCCAAAGTCACGGCAGACAGTGACTGTTTTAAAAGATGCTCGTTTCTTGGAAAGAAAGCTATGACAAACCTAGACAGCATATTTAAAAACAAAGACATCACTTTGCTGACAAAGGTCTATATAGTCAAAGCTATGATTTTTCCAGTAGTCATGTACGGATATGAGAGTTGGACCATAAAGAAGGCAGAGTGCCAAAGAATTGATGCTTTTGAACTGTGGTGTTGGAGAAGACTCTTGAGAGACCCTTGGACTGCAAGGAGATCCAACCAGTCCATCCTAAAGGAGATTAGTGCTGAATATTCATTGGAAGGACTGATGCTGAAGCTGAGGCTCCAATACTGCGGCCACTTGGTGTGAAGAGACGACTCATTGGAAAAGACTCTGATGCTGGGAAAGACTGAAGGTGGGAGGAGAAGGGGATGGCAGAGGATGAGATGGCTGGATGGCATCACCAACTCAATGGAGGACAGAGGAGCCTGGTGGGCTGTAGTCCCTGAGGTCGCAAAGAGTTGGACATGACTTCATGTCTGACCACTACCATCAACAATACGTAGCCACTTACTGGGTTGCTTTTCAAATGACTTTAAAGGCTTGTTTGCAATAAGTCAAGTCAAGTGAAGTTGCTCAGTCGTGTCCAACTCTTTGCAACGCTATGGACTAGTAGCCTACCAGGCTCCTCCCTCCATGGGCAAGAGTACTGGAGTGGGTTGCCATTTCCTTCTCCAGGGGATCTTCCCAACCCAGGGATCGAACCCAGGTCTCCCGCATTCCAGGCAGACACTTTAACCTCGGAGCCACCGGGGAAGCCCTCTTGTTTGCAATGGTAGCCAATATTTGCAATTATGAGTGAATAACACCAGGCAGGAGACTGGACCCGTGTGAAGTTTCCTTTCTCCTTCATTCACCAATTTCATTAGGTGACCTCTGTAAGCAGCAAAATCTCCCACTGACTGAGGCTACTTCGGGCCCAACACTCTTTTCTGGTTCAAAGTAAAGTGAGTGAGAACATGTCTGATAGTTTGAGAGACTTTAGAAGAGACCTGATTCTTTTCAGAGGTTATATTTTCATGAAAAGTCTCATTTTTCTATTAAGTCCCCTAAGGCAGTACTGCTTGAATTCTCTTTGGTAAAGGACCACCTTCAAAAAATTTTCCAGTGTGTTGCAAACTGATACTTCGTATAACTTAATAAAAATGAATCACTAGAAAAGTGAAATAAAAAGACACGCAAGATAAAAACTGCAATTTTGCATTCCTAGTTCAACCAGCAGGAAATTATATTGCAATAAATAGTACCAAAATAAACAAAAGGAAAAAGGACTATGAAAATTGTATGCTGTTTGTTCATTGACAGTATGCATGGATCACTATTACACTTGTAACTTTTTTCATTTTGAGGGGAAAATTATTAAATGTCTATATATGGGTCAGACGCAGAGTCAGACAGGACTGAAGTGACTTAGGAGCAGCAGCAGGTACACTGTGAGTGAACAGAGAGTAGGGAAATCCTGTGGCACAGCTGGTGAAGAATCCTGCCAGCGCAGGAGACGCCAGAGAGACCTGAGCCCTGGGTCGGAAGACCCCTGGAGGAGGGCACGGCAGCCACGCCAGTGTTCTTGCCTGGAGACCCCCGTGGACAGAGGAGCCTGGCGGCCCGCAGTCCATGGGGTCACACAGAGTTGGCCGACTGAGCGCACACAGAATAAAAAGTTTAATACGGCAACTGGACTTGCCTCCTGCTTGGTAGGTTCCTAAGCTGGGTGGATCTTGGCGCGTTTGCCAGCAGGGCTACTTGTAGGGGACCAAGTGCATCTAAACCAGTTCTAAGTTTTATTTTCATAATAATAATATGATGGTGATAATAAGAACAGGAAAGAAACTAGTCCCACAGAATGGAACAGAAGAGGCTTTCGAGCAATTTCAGCAAGCTCGGTTTGTTCACTTGACAGTTTCATCTAAAATGGAGAAAGTGCGACTACATTTTCAGAGTTCTTTAAATCCTTCAACAGAAGCCAGTTCTAGCCAGTACATCTTGTAAGTTATGGTTAAATTTAAGTTATCTTTTGACGAAAGAAATGGATTCTGGATCCATGAATTTTCTGGGCATAGATCTTCTTTTGATGGAAAATAAAATTCAAAATGCCTTCTCAAACCTGGAGAAGGAAATGGCAACCCACTGCAGTATTCTTGCCTGGAGAATCCCAGGGGTGGGAGCCTGGGGGCCCCCGTCCATGGGGTCACACAGCGTCGGACACGACTGGCGTGACTTTTCTCTCTCTCTCTCTCTCTCTCAGGCCTTCGGGTGTCTTGTGACAGATTTTCACAGATGTGCAGGGCCGAGACCATCCCCCGCTTCACCGATCGTTGCTAAATTATGGAACGGGTGTCATAGTGATCTGTGGAAACTCTGTTCTTCCAAGCTCCTAGCTTTCGTTTTTTTGCCCTTTGATCTTATCAGCCATTGATAAACATGTTTCTTCTTTGCATGGAAGTACTAAGGTCGTTAAAAAACACTGAAGGTATTAGATACATAAGCAGTCTTGCTTGTCCAGTTCATATCTTCAATAAGCCAGGGCCAAACTGTCTTCTGATTTTACAGAAATGCACACAGTTCTGTAAATCGAACTTCTCAAACAATTGTCCTCTTGATCATCCTGATACCTTAGCACGTAGCAACAGCTGTTCACGGCCTGCTTCCACAGGATCAAGTAACAGAATAATTCGGAATGTAACACGGCAGGCTCTACCTAACCGTGACCTTTAGGACAGCACTAAGCCCAGGGTTAGTTCCACCAACGTTTCTTTTCACGGCAGGACGTTCTCATGAGAGAGATGATCTATCGATTTACATCCTGGTGTAGCCTCTAAATCAGGGGGGTGTCTTCAGGATGCTTTCTGCACCATCGGAACCTGCTCCCACACAAAATGTAAACTCGAGTCAACGTCTGTTGACAATCTAATCCTTCATCTACACAGTTCAGACTGCGTTGTTTGTCAGCGACAAAGCTGAAAAAAGAAATTCTTCCCTCATGTCACCATCATGTTCAAACTGCACGTAAACAGGAATGTGAGTGAAACGATGGTGCTGCCGTGAAAAGCGCGTTGCTGGTTTTAACTGCCCCGTGAGTTAGCCCTCTGCACCAGGAGCTGGCTCCAGAACAGGCTGAGCTGCGGGGGCTCTGGAAGCAGGACGTGAGCTACGCTCTGTGTCAGGGATTCGCCCAACATTCCTAGCAAATACCTTTGAAACCATCTTTCACCAAGGGCTCACCAACTGAATGTGGATTTTAGTCTTGGTGAGCTGAAACGCTACTTACTGAGTAGTCTGCAAAGCCCTCATGTTTATATGTGAACCACTGAATATCTGTTTCAATCAGCTTTCGAATCCAATATCCTTTTGTTCAAAAAATTCCCATGGTTTTGAACTGAACTTTTTTGGACGCCATTAAAGAAATATTTTTGTGCCACCGTGGATCCTGCCACCCTACACACTGTGATGGCTCCGCAGCCTCATAGCCGGCACGTCTCTACAATCACCAAGCATTATGCTTTCGGGACGTCAGCCTCAGTGACAGCTACAAACGCAACGCGGTGTGTGAGGGGTCGCAGTTCCGAAGGAAACAAACACGAACTCTTGCCTTTGTTTCTCGAAATCACTTCCGCCTGCACCTCTGGGTTTACACTCTTGGCACATTCAGAAACGACAAGGATTTTCTCACCAGAAACCAAACAGACAAACAAAAGAAACTCCAGGGAGGCTTGTTTTACCTTCTGTAAACGGAGGGTGAAAATGACCAACACACATTTTATTTCCTCAATTAATCGTGAAATAATAAAAATGAAATTTTTGATTAACTATGACAACTTGTAAGGTATAAAAAGAAAGGCTTAGATACTGTGAGAGTACAGCTGATAAACAATCAGAAATAATCACACGCTGCAGCATGGTCCTGCGGCACAGGGTCATTTGCTACATAACTCGCACCGCGCATGACTCACTGTTTGAGCTTGCCGGCACTGAGGTGGTCTACTCCCTGTTCAGTGAGACGAGGCTGCCATTGCAAACGCAGCATCATGACAATGTCAAACCGCTCCAAAAGCTTCTGACTTCCCAGGCGGCGCTAGTGGCAAAGAGTCCGCCTGCCAGTGCAGGAGATGCCAGAGACATGGGTTCAATCCCTGGGTGGGGAAGAACCCCTGGAGGAGGCAACGGCAACCCGCCCCACATTCTCGCCTGGAGAATGAATCCCATGGACAGAGGAGCCTGGAGGGCTGCAGTCTTTGGGGACGCAAAGAGTTGGATACGACTGAGCCTGCACACGCAAGGCACAACAGCACAAAAGCTTCTAGCCCAATTCTGAATGTCCAGACCTGACTCATCATGGACCAGCGCCAACCTGCCACCACACTCAGAGGAGCACGGTCGTAAGGCACTATGAACACAGGGCCAGTATTACTTGCTGATTCGGGATAAGGGAAAGCAAGTCAACGGAAGGCAGGCCTCCAGGAAGACCTTTGCATGACTTTTAGCTCGGGCCAAAGGATGGAGAGTGACGCCACTCAGTGAAGCAGGAGGGAGAAATCTGTGTGACTGTGCGAAGTTCAGGAGGCCACGAGGTTCCCAAGCAGAGACACTAAGTGTGGGTGAGTCAGGACCTTAGGGAGAGATCGGTCTGCTGGAAATTACCAGCGTTTGGATGCTGCACCTCAGCACGCTGCTGCTGCTGCTGAGTCGCTTCAGTCGTATCCAACTCTGTGCGACCCCAGAGATGGCAGCCCACCAGGCTCTGCCGCCCCTGGGATTCTCCAGGCAAGAACACTGGAGTGAGTTGCCATTTCCTTCAACGCATGAAAGTGAAACGTGAAAGTGAAGTCGCTCAGTCGTGTCCAACTCGTCGCGACCCCATGGACTGCAGCCCACCAGGCTCCTCCGTCCATGGGATTTGCCAGGCAAGAGTACTGGAGTGGGGTGCCATTGATTGCCTAAGGAGAAAACGTGGCTGGAAAAGCAAGTCAGGAGCAAGGCCTGAGCTCTCGACGTGCAGAGGTGGGCAGAGGAGGGAGTCGGGCAGGACAGGCCACAGGGCAACTAAGCCCGACCCAGAACAAGAGCCAGCGCGGTCATAATAAAAAATCAATAATAAAAAGATTATGGTGAATCATTTAAATAAACATATAGACAAGCATGGGACGAACGAATGAAAGACACGATAGCCCTGGACACTCGGATCTATTATCCTGGTCCTGAAATTTGGGGGCAACTTAGTTTTATAAACTGCCCAGCGATGATCTGTGTGAGTAGCTTACTGCTTCAAACAAGTAGCAGTTCCTCTGACGAACAGAGCTCTTACATGTTTGTGCACCGTGAGCCCTGGGGGCAGTTTGATAAAGATTCTAATTTCAAATGCATAAAATGAAGCCAATTATACTGAAATAGATATGAGTATTAAAAAAACAAATTAGCAAGAAGGTATGATAGGTGCTTCTTCGTTAACACATTAAAGAACAAGACCTTAGTGGCAAGACCAATACCCAGTGGTGGGAAGAGGGACGGGAGGAGTCAGGGTGAGGAGGAGTCACTGTGATTGCAAAGCAGTGAAGAGGGTGAGCGAGCTCAAGACGGCCACAACACCTGAATTATGATCCCAAATATCTGTGAGCCCTGAGGGCAGGAGAAGTGGGTGACAGGGGTAGATGGTTGGATGGCGTCACCGACTCAACAGACATGAGTTTGAGCAAGCTCTGGGAGATGGTGAAAAAAGCTGTTTGGTGTGCTGCAGTCCATGAGGTCACAAAGAGTCGGCCATGCCTGGGTGGTTGAACAAGGACCACCTGTTGGTGGCAAAGTCAGGGACACTGCTAAGATGCTGCTGCTTGGTTGGCCACAGCTAATTTTAAAAGATGCTAAATATCCATCAGAGATCTACGTTCACAGAACCCAGATGAAAAATCTTTGAATTGAAAGATTTCATTCACTTATACCCTCACCACCACATTCAGGCTAAGTTCTATTTTTCAAATGCATCTTTTTTTAAAATTACAAAAATCGTATAATACACCAAAGAGTGGGCTTCCCAAGTTGCTCAGTGGTTAAGAATCTGCTTGCCCTTTCAGAGACTCAGGAGACGGGGATTCAGTCCCTGGGTCGGGAAGATCCCCTGGAGAAGGAAATGGCAACCCGCTCCAGTATTCTTGCCTGGAGAGTCCCATGGGCAGAGGAGCCTGTTGAGCTACAGTCCACGGGGTCACAAAGGGTCAGACACAACTCTGAGGCACACACGGGTGAAGAGACTTGAGGGCAGGCCCCTGGGTCCTGGCAGTGGCGCGGAGCCGAGCTGGTGCTGACACGATGGACACGCAGGAGGAGAGAGGAACCCGGATGCCCCCACCAGCAGTGCGGAGCCGAGCTGGTGCGGACACGATGGACATGGAGGAGAAGAAAGGAACCTGGACGCCCCAACAGCAGTGCAGAGCCGAGCTGGTGTGGACACGTGGACGTGGAGGAGAGGAAAGGAACCTGGACGCCCCCGACAGCAGTGCGGAGCTGAGCTGGTGCGGACACGTGGACGTGGAGGAGAAGAGAGGAACCTGGACGCCCCCACCAGCAGTGTGGAGCCGAGCTGGTGCGGACACACTGGACGTGGAGGAGAAGAAAGGAACCTGGGTGCCCCCACGGGTTTGGGCATGAGCGACAGGAAGGATGGAGTTCCGTGAGGTGGAGTTCT
The DNA here is from genome assembly GCA_006408695.1 of Aepyceros melampus. Classification (NCBI taxonomy): domain Eukaryota; kingdom Metazoa; phylum Chordata; class Mammalia; order Artiodactyla; family Bovidae; genus Aepyceros; species Aepyceros melampus. Next base: position 144,788 of record SJXQ01006880.1, on the reverse strand, counting down.
GGAATGAAGACGGAAAATCTTAAGAGAAGCAGGTGTGGGGGAGAAGATCAGGCGTCTGGTTTTGAAAGTAGGGTTCTCTATCACATGTCCTTGCAGAGAGCTGGACACAGAAAACCTAAAGCAATTTAAATGTCACAATAGGGACTGAGCTGTTTCAAATCCTGAAAGATGATGCTGTGAAAGTGCTGCACTCAATATGCCAGCAAATTTGGAAAACTCAGCAGTGGCCATAGGACTGGAAAAGGTCAGTTTTCACTCCAATTCCAAAGAAAGGCAATGCCAAAGAATGCTCAAACTACCACACAATTGCACTCATCTCACATGCTAGTAAAGTAATGCTCAAAATTCTCCAGGCCAGACTTCAGCAATACGTCAACCATGAACTCCCTGATGTTCAACCTGGTTTTAGAGAAGGCAGAGGAACCAGAGATCAAATTGCCAACATCCGCTGGATCATGGAAAAAGCAAGAGAGTTCCAGAAAAACATCTATTTCTGCTTTATTAACTATGCCAAAGCCTTTGACTATGTGGATCACAATAAACTGTGGAAAATTCTGAAAGAAATAGGAATACCAGACCACCTAACCTGCCTCTTGAGAAATCTGTATGCAGGTCAGGAAGCAACAGTTAGAACTGGACATGGAACAACAGACTGGTTCCAAATAGGAAAAGGAGTACGTTAAGGCTGTATATTGTCACCTTGCTTATTTAACTTATATGCAGAGTACATCATGAGAAACGCTGGACTGGAAGAAACACAAGCTGGAATCAAGATTGCCGGGAAAAATATCAATTACCTCAGATATGCAGATGACACCACCCTTATGGCAGAAAGTGAAGAGGAGCTAAAAAGACTCTTGATGAAAGTGAAGGAGGAGAGTGAAAAAGTTGGCTTAAAGCTCAACATTCAGAAAACAAAGATCATGGCATCTGGCCCCATCACTTCATGGGAAATAGATGGGGAAACAGTAGAAACAGTGTCAGACTTTATTTTTTTGGGCTCCAAAATCACTGCAGATGGTGATTGCAGCCATGAAGTTAAAAGACGCTTACTCCTTGGAAGAAAAGTTAGGACGAAGCTAGATAGTATATTCAAAAGCAGAGACATTACTTTGCCAACAAAGGTCTATCTAGTCAAGGCTATGGTTTTTCCAGTGGTCATGTATGGATGTGAGAGTTGGACTGTGAAGAAGGCTGAGCGCCGAAGAATTGATGCTTTTGAACTGTGGTGCTGGAGAAGACTCTTGAGAGTCCCTTGGACTGCAAGGAGATCCAACCAGTCCATTCTGAAGGAGATCAACCCTGGGATTTCTTTGGAAGGAATGATGCTAAAACTGAAGCTCCAGTACTTTGACCACCTCATGTGAAGACGTGACTCATTGGAAAAGACTCTGATGCTGGAAGGGATTGGGGGCAGGAGGAGAAAGGGACGACCGAGGATGAGACGGCTGGATGGCATCACTGACTCAATGGACATGAGTCTGAGTGAACTGCGGGAGATGGTGATGGACAGGGAGGCCTGGTGTGCTGCAATTCATGGGGTCGCAAAGAGTCAGACACGACTGAGCGACTGAACTGAACTGAACTGAATGACATATGAGGGCTTCCCTTGTGGCTCAGCTGGTAAAGAATCTGTCTGCAATGTAGGAGACCTGGGTTCAACCCCTGGGTTGGGAAGATCCCCTGGAGAAGGGAAAGGCTACCCACTCCAGTATTCTGGACTAGACAATTCCATGGATATACAGTCCAAACTGAACTGAACTGAACTGAACTGAACTATTATATATTGATAAGCTGTTGAAAGAACGGCAGTTATAAAGAATGAGATCTAGTCATACAATTACGAAAGTCAGTATGATATGCAGAGTGGTATGCAGCATTTTAATGATATTTGCATATAGACAATCTGTGTCTGTCAGTCTGTGCATGTACATGTTACTTTATACGCTCAGAAAAAAATTTGGATGAATACATACCAAACAGCTAATAATATTTACCTGGGGAATGAGACTGGCAGAGGAGAGGATGAAAGAAACATTTTACTTTATCTATTTCTATATTGTTAGAACTTTCAAGTGAAGAACATGTGTTATACACATAATATAAAATGTTTCAAATGATGCTTGGTTCACATGTAAGCAAACACTCTCAGAGCTAGGCACATTTCCTGATTGTGTTTCTGTTTTTTCATTTTATTGAAGTACAATCGATTGATAGTATGGTGTGGATTTCTTCTGTGTAGCAGAGTGACTCAGACACACATGCGCATTCTATTTCATATTCTTTTCCATCGTGGCTCATCACAGGACACCGAATACAGTTCCCTGTCCCCTATAATAGGCCCTTGTTGCTTACCCACCCTATATGTAACACTTTGCTAATTTTGGAATTCTGCTAGTTCCAGACTCCCAACCCTTCCTCCCCGACGCACCGCCCCTCACACACCCTTTGCAACCGCAAGTCTGTTCTCTGTATCCGTCGGTCTGTTTTTGCTTCATACATATGCTGATTTGTATCAAAGTTTAGATTCCACACATAAATGGTCTCATACGGTATTTGTCCTTCTCTTTCTGACTTACTTTGCTTAACAAGGTCATCTCTAGGTGTATGTTGCTGCAAATGGCATTACTTTATTCCCTTTGATGGCTGATAATATTCCATTGTGTAAACACACACACACACACCCACACACACAATATATATACACCACTTCTTCTTTATCCATTCATCTGTTCATGGACATTAGTTATTCTTTGAAGTGAGGCAGAAACTTTGTGACTGCAGCTCTTGGCTGGAGCAGCAAGTAGTCTGAGATACGGGGTGGACGGAGGTGGGAAGTAAAGCGTGTGGAAGGGGAAGAGAGGAAAGACAAGAGATAGGCCCACATCAGAGATCTGACAGGGAAGCTGGGACAACACTCAATCTCTGAATGTGTTTACACTTGGCGAGCACGTGTTTTTCAGTTTTTTAAACATGGATGCCTTTACGCAACTTGGGAACTCTCCAGTTTGCCACAAGCCCCACCACTCCCTGTGACCCCCACCCAGCGTGAGCCATACATTTCCATTATTGCAGGCAACGGCTTTCCCACCCCTGTGCTGACACACACTGGGCTCTTACTCGGGGCTGAGCACTGCATTCAACTCTGCCTTCTACTCTACTGGGCACATCAGTCAGTTCAGTTCAGTAGCTCAGTTGTGTCCAGCTCTTTCCAACCCCATGAATCACAGCACGCCAGGCCTCCCTGTTCATCACCAACTCCCAGAGTCCACCCAAACTCATGTCCATTGAGTCGGTGATGCCATCCAGCCATCTCATCCTCTGTCGTCCCCTTCTCCTCCTGCCCCCAATCCCTCCCAGCATCAGAGTCTTTTCCAATGAGTCACGTCTTCACATGAGGTGGCCAAAGTATTGGAGTTTCAGCTTCAGCATCATCCTTCCAATGAACACTCAGGACTAATCTCCTTTAGAATGGACTGGTTGGATCTCCTTGCAGTCCAAGGGACTCTCAAGAGTCTTCTCCAACACCACAGTTCAAAAGCATCAATTCTTTGGCGCTCAGCTTTCTTCACAGTCCAACTCTCACATCCATACATGACCACTGGAAAAACCATAGCCTTGACTCAACGGACCTTTGTTGGCAAAGTAATGTCTCTGCTTTTCAATATGCTATCTAGGTTGGACATAACTTTTCTTCCAAGGAGTAAGCGTCTTTTAATTTCATGGCTGCAGTCACCATCTGCAGTGATTTTGGAGCCCAAAAAAACAAAGTCTGACACTGTTTCCACTGTTTCCCCATCTATTTCCCATGAAGTGATGGGACCAGATGCCGTGATCTTCATTTTCTGAATGTTGAGCTTTAAGCCAACTTTTCACTCTCCTCTCTCACTTTCATCACTGGGCACATAGGTAACATCAAAAGACTGAAAGTGTTAACAGTGTTTTCTACAAAATCTGCATCTGCCTCATCTGTCTCTCTTTTAGCCATATTCATTTTTGGACTCGTCAATAAAAATGGAAGTGGCCGTAAGATCACTGTTTTAGTTCCTACTTGTGTTGTAAAAACATGAACCGTGCAAATCAGGAGGCCCTGAGCCCTGACTCCTGCTTTAACTCTGACAAGCCCTGCTTTTCCTGGACTGGTCAGGGCTTCTCTCTGCTTAGGTGGGGGGTAGCACAAAGACGATGTAGCCCAAATCACCTTCAGAGCGACGGCACCGAGGACAGACGGCGTCATGACACAGGCGACGGTGCCGGGCGGGTCCTGCCAGCAAGCTCATTCTGCGGAAAAGAGACCTTGGCAGGTGAAGGCCAAGTACAGTGAGAGCAAACTCAGCGTCTCTTTACCAAGCATCTCTCCACCATCTCTCCATGCATTAAATAATACCCATTCTCAATGGCACCCCACTCCAGTACTCTTGCCTGGAAAATCCCATGGACGGAGGAGCCTGGTGGGCTGCCGTCCATGGGGTCGCTAAGAGTCGGACACGACTGAGCGACTTCCCTTTCACTTTTCACGTTCATGCATTGGAGAGGGTAATGGCAACCCACTCCAGTGTTCTTGCCTGGAGCATCCCATGGATGGAGGAGCCTGGTGGGCTGCCGTCCATGGGGTCGCACAGAGTCGGACACGACTGAGCGACTCAGCAGCAGCAAGAAGACTTTAAGAGGCAATTAACATAATTACTTGGGGCTGAATGATGATTGAACAAACAAGTATATGCCCAACATGTGGCATCTCTTTATCTCAATGAAAAGAGAGCCCTCAATAGTTCTCTGTGGAATTCTTTTTTTCAAAGTGGGTGGTTTCAAGATCTAATTGTGACCCTTAGGCTGATGTCTGGCCCTCGAGTTTTGAGTTTGGAACATGGAGCTAAGAGAAACTTTACAACGAGCCTGGAAGAGAAAAGATCATAAAGTTTAATCACATGTCTCCAGGGGGAAAAAGAACAATTTTGAAAGTGTTCGATTCCTAACAATCATGGAACATACATCACCTTTTAAGATCTGTTTCTCAGAAGAGCAGAAATCATTTAGTCTAGGAAAACAGTGTGGCTTAATTATTTTACTTTCTCTTCTAGATTCTCTGCCAAGAACTACAGAGCAATATGAAAAGACAGTGTGGGAGACAGCTGCTAAGTAATCTCTTTGTTGTATTTCTAATAAGATAGCGACATCATTTCCGTTGCTAACATATAGCTGTATTAGGTCTGAAATAAGCTATTGTGGCTTTTCCCCCCAGTGGACTCCAGTTGCAATAAGTAATACATCATTTATAATTGGAAATGTGTATCCCTCCCCCAAAAGCTCTTCTTGCTTACACCCCTGAGCACCTGGCTTGAATTTGAAGCCGCTGCCTGATTTGCGTGCACGCGTCTGTGCTCAGCCGCGTCCATTGTGTCTGACTCTGCAGCCTCATGGACTGCAGCCCGCCAGGGCCCTCTGTCCATGCAAGAATACTGGAGTGGGTTGCCATGCCCTCCTCCAGGGGATCCTCCCAACCCAGGGACTGAACTCCCGTCTCCGACATTGCAGGCAGAGTCTCTACCTGCTGAGCCGCTGGGGAAGCCCCCTTGATTTGCATACATAATTTGATATTGATTGAGCACCTTCCTCCAGCCAGTGCCGAGTTTAATGAGCAAGAAGAGAAGCAGCGGAGGGCAGAACTCTGAGGAAGACAACTGGGAAGGGAAGGAGACCCAGACAGTTGGCCAGCAAAGCAGAAGCGCGGACGGCAGGGGCCGAGCGCACGCTCAGAAGGCGCGCTCACGCGTGTCAAAGGCTGCGCGGGAGGACTCAGGCACCCATTCGCTGAGCCAACAGAAGGGACGCTGACCCTGGTCCACATGGCTTCGGTGGAGTTACTGGGGCAGAGATAAGACCACAGTGGGTTAGAGTGGATTTGGAAATGGGAGGCGAGGAGCGACTGCAACTTAAATGCAGAGCGTTAGACAAAGGAGGCCCCTGACGAGCTCAGGTCCGCAGGAAAGGAGAAGAATCCAAAATCGAGGTGGATGGATCTCCTGTGGCAGTGGACGGCGGGCGTGGGGGAGGCAGCCCCCTTCCCTCAGAGACAAGAGGAGGGGGCCCTGGCAGCAGATCCGAGTTATGGTGGGAAGAGTTGGCTGTTACCCTCCATCCTCGTCCTCACAGCCACCATCATCTCGAGAGTAAACTGCAGAGGGAGCTAAGATGTTGCTTTGGTGATTTCTGTTTTCTACGGGAAGCAAGGCCATTCGCCGAGTGACCGAGAAGAGGTAGGGCAGCAGTCTGAGAAGAGTGGTGGAGGCTTGAAAACGTCTCCAGGGGAACCAGGAGGAAGCGGGGGTGCGAGGTCAGGCTGGGGCTACACTGCTTGCACGGCTCACCTGCAGGCCGTCAGCAAGCTGAGCACGAGGCAGGGAGATGGAGCCCTCCACTGCCAGACTGGAGAGATGAGCAGACAAGGGCGCGGAGCAGTGGAGGGCCTGGCTGAGTGGGATGGACCAGAGGATCCAGAGCAACCGGGGCGGGGAGACGGGGAGCCCGGGAAGGACCCAGGGGAAAGACCGAGGCCTCGGTGAAGATGATGTCAGCCGCGACGGGACCAGCACCAGACTCGGCCGGAGGGCACCCTGCCTGGGCGCCGAGTCCTCGAGGGCCCGGCTCTGACCCTTGTCTCTGAAAGCAGCTGGTGGGGCCAACAAGGTGGGGCCAGGCCCCCGTCCTCCACCCTTCAGACCCCCTTGCAGGTGCCTGGGGCCCGAGGGCTCCCCACCGAAGCAGCCCTAAGCACTTTCTCTGCCTGGGCCGCCCTCTTCCTGGGGGCTCACCAAAGGGTGGCCGCGGGGGGCGCCGCGCGGATTCACGTCCTGCGGGAGGGCTGGCTGTGCACACGGGCAGGCGAGGCTGCTTCTCAGGGCCAGCGCCGC